>ML814763.1:95442-105793 GCA_009831015.1 Picea engelmannii | reverse complement strand
CAAACCCATGGATACTCCTCTTCCAGGAAACTGGAGGAAAGAGGATGCTACTTCTGGAGAGGTAGTGGATGCTACTATCTATCGAAAGTTAGTGGGTTCACCAATGTATTTAGTGAATACGAGACCAGACATTTACTATGCGGTTAACCAGCTAAGTCAAGCGATGGTTAAGCCTACCAAACTCTTTTGGATGTGGGTAAGCATGTCCTGAGATATCTGAAGGGAACATCTGAGTATGGATTATGGTACAGACAGATAGATGAGGTGAAGTTGCATGGCTTCACAGATTCAAATTGGACGGGCAACCCAACGAACAGAAAGAGAACATCAGGGGGGATCTTTAGTATCAGATCTACAGCTATTTCTTGGTACAGCAGGAAAAAAATATCCATGGCACTTAGTTCAGCAAAAGTGGAATACATGGCAGTGAGTCAAGCTGCATGTGAGGCTATCTGGATGAGAAATATCTTGGTTGGTTTGTTTGGTTCTCATTTAGATCCGACAGTGATTCATTGTGATAATCAGAGTTGTATTAAACTCTCGATTAATCATGTGTTTCATGATAGATCTAAGAATATAGATATCCAGTATCATCATCTTAGATATTGTGTGCAGTGGAAGATCATGTTGCTTCAATACATACCTACGGAAGATCAGGATGCAAACATTCTGACGAAGGCACTCACTAGGAGAAAATTTGAATATCATAGAGACAGGATTGGGGTGAAGGATAATCCCTTTCTTATTGAGAGGGAGTGTTGAAAAGTCAACAAGAAACATGTCTCTAATTTAATTTTCAAATTATCTCATAATTACTTAAAATAATTAACTAAAACAAGAAAAATAGTAATCTATTATCTCATAATTACTTGAAATAATTAACTGAAATGGAAAATCAGTTAACTATGGGAAATTCGAGTTCAAAGGTTGGTTGGTAAGACATGGAGGTGACTTGAAGTTGTATCAGAGTTATAAGTGTAGTTATGAGAGTTCTGAAGTATTTTAACTCAGTTAAGTGAGTTAAGCCCAATTGTACTAGTTGTAACTAAACTTGTACTAGTGAGAGTTCAATGAATTAATTATTAATTAATTCAAATCAATGAACTCACATGCAACTAAAGATCCACCATGGTTAACTACATGCATGTCAGATCCAGTGGAGACCCAGTTGAGATAATAGGTGAAAGGGTGTTAGCACAGGGGCATACCCAGGGTTCAACGCTCAAGAGTGCACCAGCAAGGCCCTAACTACCGACCCTTTCAGAAACACCTGCAAAGCAGATGAAGTCTCACCCGAGGTAGAGGCAGGGGTGGTTTCAGGACTCAAGTGTCTGAAACCTTAGCCAGGACACCGATATGTGATTATATCTACTACAAGGCACTTAGCATAGATCATTCATCTATATTTAACCCTTATGGTACTTTTCAGATGGCACAGAGCATCGCAGTGAATACTTAGACTAAAGATGATTCAATACTTAGCCACAAAACATAAATTAGATTCAACAGATCAAGTAATAAACATCTTATATATAAGATCTAACATTCATTCTTATATCATAGGCACAAAGCATAACTAGATCTACTTAATTACATCAAGCACTTAGCCAAAAGGAAGCAACACTTAGGTCAAAGCACAAAGCACATTACACAGAGTTATCGTGGTTCACCCCCATCCTGGGGCTACATCCACAAAGTCTTCTTCTTATATTATCTCAGTCAAGAAGTTACATCATGGATCTTCAATGACCCTTACTCCGCATAGGACAGAATATCTGCGCAGCTCGCTAGATCCTTCTTCCTTGCACTCAGCACAAAACCGCAACAACTTGCACTTAGCCTTCCAATATCCTTACAATCATGCAGAGAGCACTTGCGATACACATCTGATCACATAGATCTAGCTACTAGCACTAAGAATTTAGCTATACATTTGCACTAAGTTTTCCCCCCTACTTACATTGCCTTAATATCTATTTATAGATTACAAAATGGGCCTAAACGTGGGTAATCCCACAGGCAGACATCCCTTTCCCTTTACATCAACCCAAAAACCCTAAAAGGTAGCCAAAAAAGGTCTTGCTTGCTTCGCATTGCGCTCCGTCTTTGGCAATTTGTCGCAGTCCTAAAATGGTCAAATATGACCAAGTATACTTAAAAAATTGGTCAAGGGCCAACAGGCCCCCAACACTCCCCTGTGACTCGTCCCGAGTCACTCAGGTTTGTTCAATTCCACCTCAAATGCCTCGATCTTGACTCAAGTTTATTTGACCTGCTATAGTGTGACAACCTCTTGCTCAGTAAGTTCCTGGATCACTGTGTCATTGAGAGATCCTTCCAAGCGTTGTTCTATAGTGATGACAACCTGTTCAAGTTCAGCTTCCTGGCTTTCAAGTTCAATGAACATTTGGCATACCTTTTCTTGGATCGGCTGAATTCGTTGGAAGACTTCCATCACTTTACTTTGCAGTGGATGTACCTGTTGCTGGGATGTGCATTGTTCTGCGAACCTCTTCATTATTTATACCGGGATCAAAATCTTTATTTGCACCTATAGCATGTCTGCATGTTGCTTGGATTCTTGGATTTGTGCCTCTAATGTCTGCAATTCTGGAGTCTCTACGAGGGTCTCATAAGTCTGAGTGCTTCTAGTGCTCAATTGCTTGCATTCCAAGGCAAAGGTTTTTAACCGGCCCACTATGCTTCGAGCAATGGCCTCTCTTATATCTCTAATTTCCTTAGGGGTCTTAGGCTGCAGAGCTCAAGATCCGTGATATGTTGTTGGAGTTTTTGGATTACTTCTTCCAGTTGGGTCACCTATTGTGGGAGACGATCTTCCATATTCACCTCTATGACTATCATAGAGTGCAGTGCTTTGTGAATCCTTTCCTAGACTTCAAGTTGCTCTACTAGCAACTGTGCCTTTTCCTCATCCCACTTCGCTTTCAGGGCAAGATTTTCTCATTCTGCCTCCTTCTGTTGTTCTAGAAGTGTTGTATATGCTTGCATCAAATTATGGGTGGCTTGCACTATGTCTTCTTGAGCTCGTTGAAGGTGAGCTTCGACTTGATCAAGGATTTGGTGTAACTGTGTGGGCTCATCACCTATTCCTGATGTTTCTCTTATCAAGGGTGTTGTAGACACTTCTTGGCTAGACTGGAGTGCCTGTTGTACTTCTTTGAGTTCACCTTTGATTCGGTTGAAGAGCTCCTCCTGCTTGCTTCTTGCTTTTCTACGAGCTTGAGTGAAATGTCGTTCAGCGCGGAAATTAAGAAGTCAAAGTTATCTGAGGTAAGGGTAGTTTTAAGTGTAGTTCGGGTAGCCTTGGCTTTATTTTGGGAGGAAGGTTTCAGTGGTGTCATCTTTCCTTTCAGGGAGGGATCCTCCTCCTCTCCTGGTGGGGTCACTTCGCCTCTGTTTTGCTCCACTTCTATACCACCTAGCTCGTCACCATCACCTCCCTGCATAGGTGAGATAAAATCATTCTTCATGGGTGTGCTAGGGACATATTCAACTTCGTCATCCTTCTTAGTCCTGCTTGGCCCAGGTGTATCCAACATAGTTTCATGGCTTTTCTCGTCAGACATATCTATGGGGTCTGCTGCAACAAGTAGGTCTGCTCACCATTCCTTGGTGATCTCTTCCAAGTCGTCCTCTGTCATCTTGTAGTAGGATTAGAGATGTTGTTTATGTTCATCACTGTGTGTTGTAAGGTAGATCAAGTGGCGATCCGCGCTAAACTTCATCAAAGGTATAAACCTATAAAGTGCATTCGGGGTGATTCACAGTGTAGACTAAATTGTAGTTTTCAGTTGGTTTAAGTAGGTGTGGAAGACAACATTAGACTGCCACTACTTGTTCATGTCGCTGGAGTACCATAGCATACAGAAATTCATGGCCAATGGTTCAAAAGGTTCAATCTCTGGGAAAGTGGCTCCCTCTAGCAACTCCCAAGCGATGAAAGTGATGAGTATGAGTAGCCAACTAAAGTGGAACTCATACCCTTGTTCTTGCACACCTTTGCAATCCATCTCTAACTGGTTGACGAGATATTGCAGCCAATTCATCTGTAGTCCCTCGATGCATTTCCCTGTGAGGTCAACTACGAAGCCAGTCACCTATGTTGGTCTGTTCTTATGAACTAATTTTCCCGTGATCAAATGACATGCAATGTGCACTGCACTGCACTTCTCTAGATGGAGGCTACCTTGTAGCCTCGCGTGCCCTTCTCTACATCACCATAAGTTTCCTTTATTTGTTGTGCTAGTGCTAGGTCAGAGGTCTTTCTTTGGTAAAATTCCTATGGGTCAGGGCCTTTCATGATGAGTCCTATGATTCGATTGATTAGAGTCAGATCCACAGTAATTCGGTGGTCCAACCATAAATATTCATCGTGGTAGCAAGACAGTAGCAACCTGAAGCATGTGTTGGCTTCCTGGTGTCTGTCGAAGTGAGGGATCTTCATTATGTTGAGCAGTGTGGACTGCATGAGGTTCTAGGTCCAAGACTGTGAGAAAATATTAGGATTACAACCTTTGGTCTTAGTTAAGTATTTATGTGGAACCAACATGTTGTAGGTTTTGTGATATCCAAGGTTAAAATCACTAAATTTTAGTGTTGCGAGCTTATCCTGGTCAGCACGTACTGCGCACACTCCTTTCAGAAGATACGCGGTGATCAAGTTGTACTCATAGTATTTGGGTATGCTGTCACAGTTAATCTTGCCGCTCAAAGGTGGGATGTAAACTGACAAAATGCACGGGATCATCCTGGAATTTGCAATATCATCTCTGTGCTTTGTTCTTGTCTCGGTTGTGGTTCTGGAAGGTCATGCATCGCGAGTAGTGGAGGATAAGCTTGGAATCCACCTGACGATGATGCTTGCACAACTACATACATCCTTCTCTTTGACATGACTCTCTCAGCCATTAGGTCAGTCAAAACTTCGTCAATTACTTTCTCAACAACATTGAGCTCGTCCGACATACAAGCTTGGGTCCACTAGTTCAGGTGTGAAAATGACGACTGAGATTACGATGAACAGTAAGGCAACAAGGCAATGATCACAGAGTGAAGTAATCTCAAGGTTTGAGCTCAAATTCCTACTTAGCAAAAGTGTGCATGGTGCATGGCGTGACAGACTAAGTAGGGAAACTTAGCAACAATCTACTTCCAATGGATATGGGGCTTGCATTAACTCTGTTCTATCCATTTTGGTGTTATTCAACGGTCTAGTGGGAACCCATAATTGCTTTTCGACCCATTCAGGGCAGAAGTTGAATGGGTATATCAGTCCAACGACTATATTACTATGCCATGGAGAAGTGCCATATGTCATTGTTCTAATATCTCGGCGAAGCTCAATTCTTGTGATTTTTCCTTCAGTGAAGTTCCTTCTGGAGTCATCTATAGCTTTCCAATTTTGGCCCTCTTCTTACTTACCTTCCTATACTTTTTCCCAGTGATATTAGTCTCGGTCACCCTCTTTCCATTCTGAATCTTATCTTCTCTTGACATAGTCACTTCGCGCCGCCTAGGATATTTCCTCAGATCCAAGGGTAATACTCCTTCATCATATGGGTTAGATATTTCGGTCTTCTGTGGTTCCTCTAACATTCTTATAGCTTCTACATCCAGGTTCCTGGTGTTTAATAGGGAATATCTGTTCTCTTGTTCCTCCATCAAGTAGGCAATCCTTCTAGTCATAAATTCCATGAGTTCTTGCTTCTTTTGTTCTAGGTCTTCCTTTTCTTCTTTCCTCCAGATCTGGTCTTTTTCAATCCAAATCTTTCCTAGTAAAGATGGAAATAGGGAATCATCCTCAATAAATATAATGACTTCAAACTCTTCCTCTGTCGAAGTTCCATGGGTATTCATAGCTATCTGGGTAATTCTGCCACATAGGGTTACCATTTTGCCTTTAAATAATTCGATGGTTCCTCGTGAAGGGAATAGAGCAGGGCTTCCTAGGGTTTTTGAAGTTCTTTTTGTCATAATATTCATCGGTGTTCCCTCATCCAGGGCACAGTAAATGTCGAAGTCTTCTATTCTTACTTTGATTTTCTCCTGTTCTTTGAAGATTTCTGACAAACTGACATCCTTATGATCATCTAGGGTTTATTTTATTTTCAGTAACATGATCTTTGATTTTTTTTGGGGTTCTTTCATAATTTTAGTCTCTTGATCTCCTTCAGATTTTTCTTGTTCCATATTCAGTTTTTCAAGTCTAGCAATCATTCTAGGGCAATCCAATACTTCATGGTCCATAGCTTTACAACAGAGGCAACTAGGGTTTCTCCCAGGGCATTCCTTAGCAATATGGCCTGGTCTTCTACAACTGTAACAAAGAGTTAATCCTCTCTTTCTCTTCAATGATCCCCAACTCTTCTTGTACTACGTGCTAGAATCATAATGGTTGGCCTACAAAAATTTCTTTCTAGGATCTTGCATCCACTTGTTAGTCCAGACATTCTTTCTATGCATAGGTATAACATATCTATCTTTTTACTTATCATATCTATTCATATCAAACTTTCTTTCATCAATTAATGCCTTAGTTTTTAATATAGGATAGAATCTATAAAACATACCTAGATCAATGTTCTAGAAACAAAAAAATTCACTTATCTACAAAGCAAAAAGCTTCCAGATATAAGAAATTTTGACTATTCTTACCTTTATTAGAGCATAGAGCTTACAGATCTTACCTCTTTTCTGCAGATCTGACTTCTTTCTTTCATAAATTTCCACTTTTAATTTTCTTAGAGAATAGAGCGTTCAGATCTCACTTCTTTTCTTCGGATCTAATCTTCCTTTCTTCAGATCTAACCTTATTCCTGGCACAAAGTTGCATAGGTCGAGTAAAAAGCTGCGCACTAGAGAAACACATCTACGCAAAGAGCTTTCTTTTACACAACGTTTATTTTTCCTCAGTTACCAGCAATCACAGTTTCAGGTCCCGACAACAGAACCATTTGTTGGCACATGGGTAGACCCAGGGTTCAATGCTCAAGAGCACACCAACAAAGCCCTAACTACCGACCCTTTCAGCAACACCTGCGAAGAAGATGAAGTCTCATCTGAGGTAGAGGAAGGGGTGGTTTCAAGACTCAAGTGTCTGAAACCTTAGTTGGGACACCAATCTATGATTACATCTACTACAAGGCACTTAGCATAGATCGTTCATCTATATTTCACCCTTATGGTACTTTGCAGATGGCACAGAGCATTGCAGTGAATACTTAGACTAAATATGATTCAATACTTAGCCACAAAACATAGATTAGATTCAACATATCAAGAAGTAAACATCTTATATATCATATCTAACATTCATTCTTATATCATAGGCATAGAGCATAACTAGATCTACTTAATTTCATCAAGCACTTAGCCAAAAGGAAGAAACACTAAGGTCAAAGAACAAAGAACATTACATAGAGTTACCATGGTTCACCCCCATCTTGGGGCTATTCCCACAAAGTCTTCTTCTTTATATTATCTCGGGCAAGAAGTTACAGCACGGAGCTTCAATGACCCTTACTACACACAGGACAGAAGATCTAGGCATCTCGCTAGATCCTTCTTCCTTGCACTCAGCACAAAACCACAACAACTTGCACTTAGCCTTCCAATCTCCTTACACTCATGCACAGAGCACTTGCGATACAGATCTGATCACACAGATCCAGCTACTAGAACTAAGCCTTTAGCTATACATTTTCACTAAGTTGTCCCCCCTACTTACATTTCCTAAGTATCTATTTATAGATTACAAAATGGGCCTAAATGTGGGTAATCCCATGGGCTGACATCCCTTTCCCTTTACATCAACCCAAAAATAGGTCTTTCTTGCTTCGCGTTGCACTCCATCTTTGGCAAGTTGTCGCAGTCCCAAAATGGTCAAATATGACCAAGTATACTTCAAAATTTGGTCAAGGGCCAACAAAGGGACAGTTTGGCTATGATTTGTGATTTTAGTGAAGTGCACTCATGCAATCACACATGCAGTGGATATGCTAATGAGCATGTGCAAACTAGGTAATTTGAATTCATTGTGAGAATTCTAATTGCAAGGATTGCGTAGAGGAGGCAGGTTGTCTGGACATAGAGAATTGGCACATGTATTTGTTGAGTTTTTGTATGACAGTGTAAGACAATTGTATTGTACTGAGAGCTCTTGGATTAGAGTTTTGTATGATATTGTTTCATGATCCATGATATACATAATATATGATAGTGGGGTTTTTAGCTTTACACTTTCCTGGTAAAACTTTTGTGTTATGTGTTCTTGATATTTCACTTTGTGATCATGGTTTAAATTTCGGCAAGAATATTAGTAGAAGAAATTATGTATTTAACAATGGCATATAATTGTTAGATCAGGAGAATCGCAGGAAATACATTAATTGTATTTAAATTTCTACAGATTGAAGGAATCGACTTTGAAGAGACATTTGCCCCAGTTGCCAAAATGGAAGCAATCTGTTTTCTTTTAGCTTATGCATGCTCCAAAAATGTTAAAGTATATAATATGGATGTAAAATCATATTTTCTAAATGGGGAACTTGAAGAAGAAGTCTACATTGAAAAACCAGAAGGATTTGAGTTGTTAGAGAACACAGACTATGTGTGTAAATTAAAGAAGGCCTTGTATGGTCTAAAACAGGATCCTAGAGCATGGTACTCCAGACTAGATAAGTATTTGTAGTAGGCAGGTTTTAGAAAAGGAAGTGCAGACAACAACCTCTACATCAAGGTAAGTCAACGTAATATTTTATTAATTGAATTTTATTTTGATGATATTATTTTTGGTAGTGATGATGACAGGTTAAGCCAGAAATTTGTAAAAGACATGCAGAATGAATTTGAAATGTCATTACTTGGAGAATTATCCTTCTTTCTGGGACTTCAGATATGTCAAATAAACCAAGGAATTTTTATTTCTCAAATGAAGTATATCAGAGAAATAATAAACAGGTTCGGAATGGAAGATTGCAAAATGCAAACCAGTTGTAAGTTGAGAAAAGAAGACGATTCAAATTCTATAGATCAGAGGCAATACAGGTCAATGATTGGCAGCCTACTATATGTGACAGCATCCAAACCAGATGTAATGCAGGCAGTTGGACAGGTGGCATGATTTCAAGCAACACCAAAGGAATCACATGTATTAGCAATAAAGAGGATCTTCAGATATCTCAAAGGAACATAAGAGTTTGGATTATGGTATCCAAAAGGAAAATATCTATCACTTATTGCCTACACAGATACAAATTGGGCAGGTTGTATTCATGACCAACGAAGCACCAATGGATCAACGTTCTACGTAGGTGAGTGTTTGGTATCATGGCTAAGCAAGAAACAATCAACAATATCTCTATCTACAGCCGAGGCATAGTATATTGCAGCAATAACATGTTGTACACGGGCTCTTTGGATGAAACAAACTTTGACAGATATACAAGTTGAGTATGATGATCCCATTTCAATACATTGTGATAATACAAGTGCCATCAGTATCTCAAAAAACTCGATGATGCACTCCAAGATGAAGCACATTCCAATCAATTATCACTTTCTACGGGAAAAGGTTGCAGAAAAGAACATCAGAGATGAGTATGTGGGCACAAAAGAACAAGTGGTAGGCATCTTTACAAAACCACTTCCATGAGAAGCCTTTGAATATCTTCGCCAAATACTTGGAGTTATTTCTACTCCAAAATGAATTCTTTTTGAATGATTATCTTATATGTCTTAGATGTACATGAGGAAGCACCATAAGAGGACAGTTCAGTCAGGGGGAGAAGCCCTTGATGGAAAGATACCTTTGCCATTGATGACAAAGGGGGAGATATTTATCAGATGAAGAGGACAGAGGCATGGTTCCATGGGGAGAAGATCTATCAGATGTAGAGGATAGTGGATAGTGGAAAAATTATTAGATACAGATGATAGAGGCATGGTTCCAGGGGGAGTATGAGTGATATGATTTCAGTATTGCATCACAGTGTTTCCATCAATGACAAAGGGGGAGATTGTTGATTAAGGTTGGTTGTCATTGATGTCAACCCTTGAAGAAAGCCCTGTAGCACAAAGGTTTGGGCAATGGATGCAAGATTGTTTAATGTAAATATGACTCATTATTGTCTTGTCATGGTTGATAAGAAGTAAAGATGGATGAACTCCAAAGTGGTCCCCTTATGGTGAAAGCCCTCACGAGAAGGATCTTTGCAGAGTAAGAGAACCCATGATTAATTGTGGAATAATGAGATGAAGGAAAATTAATTTGTCAGGTAAACTATCCTATATGTATATTACTTGTCATTCCATTTCCGTTGGTATGTGGAAT
>ML814763.1:79061-91859 GCA_009831015.1 Picea engelmannii | reverse complement strand
TAACATTGAGTGTTACAAATGTCATAACTATGGACACATAGCCAGTGATTGTAGAAGCATGATCGATACTTCCATGAAAGAGAATATTGATATCAGATATAAGAAAGTATGGATAAGAAAACATGAAGAACAAATGAACAAATACCAGGTACCAGAGATCGCGAGATTGACAATAAAATGAGATGAAGAAAATTCTATAGAGAAAAGGAAAGATGTCAGATACAGAAAGGTTTGGAAAATAACTGAAAGAAAGGAAGGACAGGTAAATAAGGAATAGGTTCAAGAGATTGTACTTTCATACATTGTAGTGAAATATGACTCCACAGATAGAAATAAAGAAGTCAGATCTCAGAGAGATAATGAATCTACCAATGAAGATGATGATGAATACACATCAAAGAAGTAATTGTTCTGAGCCATCTGGCTTAGAGACTCCCAAGTAATATGAATATTAGACAGGGGGAGTCTATGTGATAGTTGTGACATACCAAAGAACTATCCTTCGAGTATCTTGCAGAGTTTGAGAAGACAGATTCAGAGCAATCAGTTAGTAGAAGTGCATTTTGATAGTATAATGATAAATGGGTTAGCATTATGGATAGTTGTGCAAGTAGAGTCTTGGACATTATGGACAGAGATGGATTTGTAAGAACACTTAGCAGGTTTGGATAGATATATGATAGTGGACGAGAGAATGGATTCATAGATTGGTTCAGAGAGTGGTTCAAAGACAAAGGAGAATTATTGTAATGGATGATAATTACACAGGAAATGGCTCAAACAATGTTAAAGGATTACAGATTGACAAATATTTTTTTGGACACAGGTAGTGCATACATCAGTTCACATTCAAAATAAAGTAATTCTTAGAAACAACACTGACAAAAATCCCTATGATCTATGGAAAGGAAGACCAGCAAATGTGAAGCACTTTAGAGTTTTTTGAAGAAAATGCTACATCAAAAGAGAAGATGGAAGAATGGGAAAGTTTGACTCTCGTGTGGAAAAAGGAATACTTGTTGGTTACTCGGGTACAAGGAAATCATACAAGTGCTACAATATAAGATTAAACAAAGTTGTGGAAAGCATCAATGTAACAATTGATGAAACAGGCAGACCATAATCAAAGGAAAAAGAAAACAAATCAATGGAACAACTTTTTGAAGAAGAAGATGAAAAAGAAGTAGAAGAGGAAGATGAAGATGAATATAATCCAACAGAAGCAGAAGAGAAATTTCAGCAAGTATCTCCAAAGACACCTAGCAGACGAGTACAGATGAATAATCCTTTGGATCAAATTATTGGAAACAAAAATGCAGGATTTGAGACTAGAAGAAAAATGCGTTCACCCGAACAAACACACCTAGCACTCTTATCTACAATTGAACCAAACTGTTTTGAAGAAGCCAGCAAGGATGAATTTTGGAATAAGGCCATGGATGAAGAATTGGATCAAATAGAGAAAAATGACACTTGGGAATTGGTTCCAAGACCAAAGAATAAGAATGTGATCGGCACAAAATGGGTTTTCTGGAATAAATTGAATGAAGATGGATAGGTTACAAGGAACAAATATAGACTGGTATGTAAAGTATATGCACAGATTGAAGGAATCGACTTTGAAGAGACATTTTCCCCAGTTGCCAGAATGGAAGCAATCTATTTGTTTTTAGTTTATGCGTGCTCCAAAATTTTTAAAGTATATCAGATGGACGTAAAATCATCTTTTATGAATGGGGAACTTGAAGAAGAAATCTACATTAAACAAATAGAAGTATTTCAATTGTCAGAGAATAGAGACTATGTGTGTAAATTAAAGAAGACCTTGTATGGTCTAAAATAGGCTCCTAGAGCATGGTACTCCAGACTGGATAAGTATCTGTAGTAGGCAGGGTTTAGAAAATGAAGTGTAGACAACAACCTCTACATCAAGGTAAGTTAAGATAATATTTTATTAATTGAATTTTATGTTGATGATATTATTTTTGGTAGTGACGATGACAGGTTAAGCCAAAAATTTGCAAAATACATGCAGAATGAATTTCAAATGTCATTACTTGGAGAACTATCCTTCTTTCTGGGACTTCAGATACGTCAAAGAAACCAAGGAATTTTTATTTCTCAAACCAAGTATATTAGAGAAATAATAAAAAGGTTCGGAATGGAAGATTGCAAAATGAAAACTAGTTGTAAGTTGAGAAAATATGATGATTCAAAGTCTACGGATCAGAGGCAATATAGGTCAATGATTGCAACCTACTATATGTGATAGCATCCAAACTAGATGTAATGTAGGCAGTTGGATAGGTGGCATGATTTCAAGCATCACCAAAGGAATCACATGTATTAGTAGTAAAGAGGATCTTCAGATATCTCAAAGGAACAAAAGAGTTTGGATTATGGTGTCCAAAAGGAAAAGATCTATCACTTATTGTCTACACAGATGCAGATTGGGCAGGTTGTATTGATGACCGACGAAGCACGAGTGGATCATCATTCTACTTAAGTGAGTGTTTGGTATCATGGCTAAGCAAGAAACAATCATCAGTATCTCTATCTACAGCCGAGGCAGAGTATATTGCAGCAGGAGTGTGTTGTACACAGGTTCTTTGGATGAAACAAACTTTGATAGATATATACGTTGAGTATGATGAGCCCATTCTAATATATTGTGATAATACAAGTGCCATCAATATCTCAAAAAACCCGGTGATGCACTCCAAGATGAAGCACATTCCAAGTATCACTTTCTACGAGAAAAGGTTGCAGAAAATAACATCAGAGTTGAGTATGTGGGCACACAAGAATAAGTGGCATACATCATTACAAAACCACTTCCACGAGAAGCCTTTGAATATCTTTGTCAAATACTTGGAGTTATTTATACTCCAAAATGAATGTTTTTTGAATTCTTATCTTATATGTCTTATATGTACGCGAGGAAGCACCATAAGAGGAAAGTTCAGTCAGGGGGAGCAGCCTCGAATGGAAAGATACCTTTTCCATTGATGACAAAGGGTGAGAGATTTATCAGATGCAAAGGATAGAGGAATGGTTCTAGGGGGAGAAGATCTATCATATGCAGAGGATAGTGGAAAATTTATCAAATACAAATGACAAAGGCATGGTTCTATGGGGAGCATGAGTGATATGGTTTCAATATTGTATAAGAGTGTTGCCATAAATGCCAAAGGGGGGGATTGTTGATTAAGGTTGGTTGTCATTGATGTCAACCATTGAAGAAAGACCCGTAGCACAAAGGTTTGGATAATGGACCCAATATTGTTTGGTGTAAATATGACTCATTATTGTCTTGTCATGGTTGATAAGAAGTAAATATGCATGAACTCCAAAGTGGTCCCCTTATGGTGAAAGCCCTCCCGAGAAGACGCTTTGTGGAGTAAGAGAACCCATGCTTAATTGTGGAATAATGAGATGAAGGACTATGAATTTTTTAGGTAAACTATCCTATATGGATAGTACTTGTCGTTCCATTTCCGGTGGTATGTGGAACGTCACATAACTCCTCACAGTTAGACAGTTATGGCCATGAGAAGTTGGAGACCCCAGGTTTGGGTAATGGACCCAAGTTTTTTTTATGGATAAAGGTATGCGTTATGATATATTTTCAGATAATACTATTCTATATGTATAGTACATGTCATTCAATTTTTGGTGGTATGTGGAATGTCACATAACTCCTCAGGGTTTGAGATTTATGGCCTTATGAAGTTGGAGGACCCTCATATGTCATCTAGAAGCCCCAAAAAGTCAAAGTAGTCAAAGTGGTTTAAGAGATTTTAAAAGGTAAATAAGAAAGTGAAGTAATGAGTGTATCATAATTCAAAGTGAATACAAAATAAATTATTTCAATAATAAATTTAATGGAGAAATTAGANGTGGGTTAACCTAAAATAAGGAAAGTGGGGCCAAGTGACCTAGAAGATGTTTTTAAGGAAGCTACTTGGAGAGTATAAATAAGAGGCAAGGCTCTCTCATTTTAATCACACTTGAGAATATTGAATATATATAGGTGTCTGAGATAACCAAGGATATCTAAGCTGAAATTATGAGGGAAGGTGAAGAAAAGAAGGCCGAAATGCAAGGAAGGATAAATTCTTTTGATGGTGCTTTCTAAGGTATGTTTTTTACAAGTCATCTCACCATTTTTGCTATACCTTTTTTCTATAATGATTAAGACCGTGAAATTTATATGCCATTGAGAAAAAAAATCTAGGTATTTGTGGTAAAAAATTCAGCTTGTGGGTCATTGAATTTTTGGAGTTACACTCCGTGGAAAATAAGGTTTGTGGCTAGTCCTGAAACTAGTCAAAAACAGGTGTTTAGGGTAAAAACATCATAAATTCTTCATAACAAATCCAAATTCAGTGAAACCAAATGTGTTGGTTAGGGTATAGTATTTAGTATTCTGTGTAATATTTTTCGATCATTTCAACAAATATTCTATGTGGGGCACGCCCTACAAGGTCTCTCTCTAGAATAAGCCAGAATTCAGCAAGGTATGTCATTTTTTCTATAACTCCTTTTCTGAGAGGTTCCAAGTAGTGACACTTGGAGTAATTGCATAAAAAACACTGAATAACATCGTGTATCAGTTCCATGTATTTATACATTACAGGTACAAAGTTATGATTACTTCAAGTTAGGGTTGTTGACTAATCCAAAACTAGGCATGTGAGACTAAAGAAAAGTTTGAAATGCTAGTCTCTTGTTGTTAAAGTTAAGGAAGGTTTGCAGGAATGTGATCATATAAAACAAATATATTATAGAGCTACAAATTATATTTGGATGATGAAATTGATGAGGGATTTTGGTTGAGGTACATGTTGAGTACATGGTTAAGACAAGTAGTTGATGGGTTGGCACATACATGAGGTGTATAGTTGATGATGTTGGTACATAATGATGAGTAATATTTGATGAGTAGTTGACACATGATTGGTACATACTTGGTACATGGTTGGATGCACTTGTTTATGGTATAGGTTGATTACAGGTTGTTTGGTATAGGTTGGTGCATGGTTGATGCACTTGTTTATGGTACAGATTGATTACAGGTTGAGGTTCAGGTTGATGCATGGTTTAGATTTATTGGTACAGGTTTAGAGTGGTATATCTCATAGTGATAGTGTGATAGTGGTTCCATCAGTCTACTTCTACTTCTACTTCTACTTCAGGGTGGCAGGATGGGGCAAGGACAGGTGGTTGTAGCCAAAGAACATAGGGGGTTGTAGCCTCCTTCTAGTTGTATCCAGATAATTGGGGAGTTAGATATTCTCTTAGGTTGTAGCCTAAGAAACTAGGGAGTTGGAGCCTCCTTCCAGTTGTAGCTAGAAAACAAAGGAAGTTGGTTCTTCCAATGAATGTAATTCTTCGAGACATATAAGAAAAAGAATTTCGTGGTTTTCTCTTGATTTGGGTTTCCACGTAAAACACTAGTGTACTGTGTATGTGTATGTTTGTCCATTTGTTCATTTATTATTTACTCTATAGTTATTGGATGATAATGATTCATTGATATAACTCTTAGATTATATGGTTAAAAAATATTATATTGCTCTATTAATTATTCACCCTCCATCTCAGTAATCCAACACATACCTCAGTGAAGTATTCAATGTGGAGGCTACATTCTCCTTCAGGAACTCCTTTGCTTCCTTGAAAGTTCCTTTATCCTTATTTTCATCAAATTGTTGTTGTGGATGAGTGTTCTTCTGAATCTAGCACTGAGATTCCTTCTTTTGATCATGTGCATATTCTCCTATTTTCACTCCTCCTCTAATCACTATATTGATGTTCCTCCTGGGATCCCTTATTTCTACAACAATCCACTAGACATTCTAGTTATTTAGATTCCTCTTCTCCTGGATATTCGTCATTAACTTTGGGAAATATTTTTCCATGTGATCTATTGCGCGATAGTACATACATGTTGTTGCCGGTTGAGGACAATATCTAGCATAGTGTCCTTGTTGTTGAAATTAATTAGGGAAGATAATAGGACCTCTACCTCTGCCCATTCCTCCTCTTCCTCTACCTCTGAATCCTCCTCTATTCCCCTATGAATCCATGTTCTAATACTGTGGTGCCTAATTATACTACGAAAGTTGTTGAAATTGTTGTGTTGCTTGAAACTGATGTGCATTGCCAAACTGTGGCGCAGTTTTTCCTGCCATCAAATCAGTCTGCATCCTATATGCATTTGAGGTTCTTTCCTTTATTAAATCTAGGGTTCTACAATTTTTCTCTTTATGTCCCACTGACTTACAAAATTTATAGAAAGTACTCTTTGGTTATGTCTTGTACTTCTGCATCATAGGGCAGTGATAAGGATCATGCCCATGTGTCTTGCATATTTCATACCAAGGCCCTCCTATATAAAATGGATTTGGTATCCTTACTCCCAATTACTACGCAAATGTTGGACACTCATTCTTGTGATGTCCCTCTAATCTACACATGGTTGATCCATATGGATATTGGTGGCCACCCACCTATTCCAACTAGCTCCTCTTATCTGCTTTTAGTTCAGCACATTCTTTTGTACTTCTTTGTAATTTTGGGTTCTACACTTTTGTTGTTTTCTGAATCCCTACACATCTTCTAGGTGGATACTAGTGGCCTCTCACCTAATCGAAATGGATTATTCTTTATGTCTTCATGTCATCACATCTTGGTGTACTTCCAAGGCCGTTTTGGAGCCCTAAACAATGTTTTTTTGGCTCATCATAGTCAAACTGTAGGAGTCATAGTTTGATAGTATAATGTGTAGTTCTCTGAAGTCATATGGAAACGTTATGACCCCAAGAAGTTGAGGTACCAACTTACCCATAGGGGCCCACATGAATTTTGGCGTTTCACCTCCCAGGGTTAGGATTTTTGATGTCTAGGGTTTTGGCATTCATGAGTAATATAAAAAAGGCTTCTGGAGCCCCATTGTAATCATTCTACTTAGATGGATTCACTTAGAAGCCACATCTCTTCTCAGAAATAGATACCACCATTCAAGCAAGTGTTTCATTTCTACAGTTTTATAGTTTCAGCCTATTTCATTTATTCAATAGAAGATATTGTTTATTGGATATCTGTGTTGTTCTTCATATCCCTATTTTTATTGTATTCAGTGTGTTAATCAGCTCATTCTGCTCCTAAATCTGGATCAGTGGGATCATAGTGATTTTCTCTTCATTTATTTTTCTTTGTGCATGTCCCTGACAAGATTTGAGTACAAGAAGTTGGGACTCGAACCAATTGAGCCATTTCCATATCAGTCGCACCGAGCCCAACAACAACCCATGGGAGATGGAAAGAAAGATGATGGAGTAGGAGATCCTTTTTAAAAATTTCTCAAGGAAGCTCTTGCATGACAAAGGAACAAAATGATGGAAAAATTTACGCGGATCCTTCGGCAGCTGCACACAGGAGAAGCATCTTCATCGAGTGGCCATGCAACCCCCTTCAAGGTACAAGTAATTTTTTTATTCCATTATTTGAAGGACTGATATAAGCGGATGTTGTAGATAAATGGTTGAATCTACTTGAAGGATATTTGTTGGTCCACAATGTTTCCAATAGGAAAAATATTACTTTTGCACTCCTCAAGGTTGTCCCTCATGTTATGGACTAGTGGCACACTTACTTTGAGAAAAGGGCCATAGAGGAATCTTCAATATTTGTGGTTTCCCTGACATGGGATGCCATTAAATAATAGTACTACCCTGTTGGAAGCTACGAGGAATAGTACACCAAATGGATCACCTCATTAGATACAACTTATAGATATGTTGTCAAGATTGACCAGAAATTTAAGTAGAAGAGGCAAGAGTTTGGATCTGCAAACTCCTCCTAGCTGAAGCAAAGCAAAGGCAGCCCCAACCCACACAGAAAGAGATAGAGAAAAGATGGCCAATCTCATTACAACCAGTCCAAGCCGCAACACAAGAAGGGAAATGATAAGACAAATAAGGACACAGGAAAATGGTGTGAGTACCATAAAATCCCTTGGCACAACACTGAAGAATGTCACTCTAAGAAGTCACTCGTGGTTCAGTTGAAGGCTTCTGAGTCAGTGATCGATTCTGATTCTGAATCAAATCCTGAAGGAGGGAAGCAGATTATCGATGTTGAACCTAGTGCCACAGTCGATACCACCAAAGTATGGCCAAGAGAACCAGAAGAACCGAAGGAAGGAAAATGCCTCTTTCACTCACAGATGTTGGTAAATGGGCTTCACTTCATTTCATTTTTGATAGCAGCAGTCAGAAGAGCCTGATTTTAGCAGAGGTTGTCAAGCAGTTGTACCTACCAATGAAACCGCACCTGCATCCCTACATTATCAGTTGGCTTCACCAAGGAAGAGATATTTGTGTCAACCAACAATGTTGTCTTCCATATGGAATCAAACCTTTCAAAGATGAGGTATTGTGTGATATTTATCCCCTTGAAGTTTGTGATGTTCTTTTAGAACAACAATATTTGTGGAAGCATCATGTTTTGTATGAGTCTAGACCCCTCAGTGTTATTATTTCTTTGGGTGGACAATTGTACAGGATACTAGAGGTAGTTTCGCCTACCGATATTTATTTAATCTCTTCTAAGCAATGCAGTAAGGTTGTTTCACAGACTGGGAAGTTTGTCTTATTTTTTATCCATGCTTACAATAAGAATAATGTCATTGCCACATTTGTGGCCTGTACACAGAGCCTCTCTTTACAACAGAAGCCAGTGGACGGGATCATGGAAGAATACAGATATATATTCTCCTCACCCATCGAGGTATCGACACACTTTCGAGTCAATCATCCAATTTATCTGACCCCCAGTGCACCTCTACCTAATGGACCATTCAATCGTGACTTGCCAATGGAAAATGATGATATCAGGCATCAAATCCAAGAGCTTCTTCAAAAGTGGAAAATTATACCCAGCTCCTACCCTTGTAGAAGTTCGATTGTACTGGTGCAGAAGAAGGATGGGACCTGGAAACTTTGCATTGATTATAGAGCCTTAAACAAAATCACAGTCAGGAACTGGTACCCAATTCCTAGGATTGATGACCTTTGTAACTAACTAAAGGGGGGGATATTATTCAACAATATTGACCTAAATTCTGGCTACCACGAAGTTCCCATCAAACCAATTGATGTATGGAAGATAGCCTTCAAATCTAAAGAAGGTCTCTTCGAATGGTTGGTCATGCCCTTTGCCTTAACAAATTCACCAACCACTTTCATGAGGTTGATGGATGATGTATTGAGACCCTTCACCAACTCTTTTGTGGTGGTATATTTGGATGACATCCTCATCTTCAACAGAACTTGGGAGGAGCACATGCGGCATATTCAGTCGATTTTGAGCACTTTGCAACATAACAAGCTATATTCCAACTTCAAAAAATTCTCTTTTGTAATGAACAGGGTCCAATACTTGGGATACATTGTTGATGAGCATGGGGTACATGTTGATCTAGATAATATCCCAACCATCTATGACTGGCCATCCCTGACCAGACTAATCGAGCTTTGGATCTTCTTGGGACTCGCCAACTTCTACTGACGGTTCATGTTGGTATTCTCCCATATTGCATGGGCCCTCAACTAGGTGACCAAGGGTGGTGGTAGGGAAAAGTTAGTGTAGGGGAAGGAACAACAACAAGAATTCATTGATCTGAAGCATCACTTGTTCTCATCTCCAGTACTCTCCTTTCCCGATCTGTAGCAATCGTTCGAGATTGAGACTAATGCATCTGATTATGTTGTAGGCGCAATTCTCACTCAACACGATCATCTAGTGGCATACCATAGTGAGACACTCTCAAATACTATCTGGAAATACCCCACCTATGACAAGGAAATGTATTCCATTGTACAATCCTGTCATCAATGGAAAGATTACATTCTGGGAAAGGAGACGATCATCCACATTGATCACAAGCCTATGTAGTTCATAAAGACATGGGGTAAATTATGGAATGACCACCATCAGAAGTGGTCCACCTACCTGTAGCAATTCCATCTCAACATCAAGTATAAGACAGGGATCTCAAATCGCATCATTGACTGCCTCAGTCGACCTCCTATGGCTACACTCACCATTGTGCTCCATTCCTGTGGACATGAGGCATATGGGTGGCCCCAACTTTATGAAAAATATCTGGACTTCACCACCACCTATTATCTCTTGGGTACAAGCACAAATGTCACTAATTTTCAAATTCAGGATGGACTATTATGCCATTTGGGCCATCTTTGTGTTCCTACAAGCGAGCGTGCAAAGATGATTTAGGAATCCCACTATAGTCGAATGGTAGGAAATTTTATCATGAACTGTGGTCATTCTTCAAAAACATTTTTGTTGGCCAAAAATTCGACAGGACGTCAACAAGTATATCAGATCGTGCATTGTCCATTTCATTGCCAAGCTAGCCATCAAGAAGCAAGGATTATACACCCCTCTTCCTACTCCCGAGAATTCTTTGGAATCCATATCAATGTATTACATGTCTGGCCTTCTGTCCACCAAGAAAGGAAATGACTACATATTTGTGGTCATTGATCAGTTTTCAAAGATGGCCATCCTCACAGCCTGCAAGAAAAATATCATAATGGCAGAAACTTCCAATCTCTTCTTCGAACAAGTGTGGGTCCATTTTTGGATACCAGAGACCATCACCTCTGAATAGGATAGCAGGTTCCTCAACACATTTTGCTCAAGTCTATGGTCACTTTTGGACACCAAGATCACTAAATCCACTACTTTTCGCCCCCAAACAGTTGACCAAACAGAGGTCGTCAATCAGATGATTGTGAACATCCTACGCATGTACAACTCTAAGAATCCACGTACATGGGATGAGAGTCTCCCCTATGTTCAACACAGTTACAACAAGGCTCTCCATAGCTCCACCGGCCATAACCCATTTTAGGTGGGGTTGGGATTCCAACCTTTGGGTCCCATTGATGTTGCACTACCTCTTTCCACCACATAAACAATCTCTTCCCATGTTCAGTCTGAGACCTAAAAAGACACCAGATTCATTGAGTGGATTCATCACATCCACCAATGGGTCCAAGAAATTTTATAGAAATACAATCCTAAGTACAAGCAACACCATGATCAACACAGGGTATCGCACTAGTTTCAGGTTGGAGACAAAGTCTGGTTATGTTTGTAGAAGGAGCATCTCCCGAGGCCCCATTGGAAGCTCCACCCACTTTGCTATGGGCCTTACACTATCAAAAAAGTTGTGGGTAGCAATTATTTTGAGCTCAACACTCTACCCTTCCTTGGCCTGCACCCAGTGTTCAATGTGGACCTCCTTTGGCCATATTTTCCACCATTATTGGATACGTTGTAGATCGCAGAACAACTAAAGCCAACATAGTTAAACCCTAACTACATGGAACAAGCATCAACTGATCAGATAGTGGACACATAGGTAAAGGGCACTCACCAACAGAGGATCCATCTTTATTGGGTTGTCAAGGCAGGGCATCTTCTACACCAAGGCAAGTGGCTCACCTGGGGCCAAATCCAGAAGAATTTTCCTCACCTAATGGGGGGACTCAACACAATGGAGACCATTTCTTACTAAGGGGGGAGGATTCATCCAGATTGATATTGGTGGCCACCCACCTATTCCAACTGGCTCCTCTTGTCTATTTTTACTTCATCATGTTCTTTTGTACTTCTTTGTAATTGTGGGTTCTACACTTCTAGGGGTGGATACTAGTGGCCTCTCACCTAATCCAACTGGCTTATTTGGTATGTTTTCATGTCATCACATCTTTTTGTACTTCCAAGGCCGTTTTGGAGCCCTAAACAGTGTTTTTTTGGCTCGCCACAGTCAAACTATAGACGCACTCAGATTTTGATAGTGTAATGTGTATTTCTCTTAAATACCTTTCCAACAGACTATCATGCACCTAAAACGGAGGTTGTATGAAAATGTTACGACCTCACGAAGTTGAGGTACCAACTTACCCATAGCGGCCCACATGAATTTTGGTGTTTCACCTCCTAAGGTTAGGTTTTTGGATGTCTAGGGTCTTGGAATTC
The DNA here is from genome assembly GCA_009831015.1 of Picea engelmannii. Lineage (NCBI taxonomy): Eukaryota > Viridiplantae > Streptophyta > Pinopsida > Pinales > Pinaceae > Picea > Picea engelmannii. Next base: position 79,781 of record ML814763.1, on the reverse strand, counting down.
ATGAGTAATATCAAAAAGACTTCTAGAGCCTCATTGTAATCATTCTACTCAGACGAATGCATGCAGTAGCCACATCTCTTCTCAGAGATATTTACCACCATTCGAGCAAGTGTTTCAGTTCTGCATTTTTATATTTTCAACCTATTTCATTTATTCAATAGAAGATATTGTTCACTAGATATATATGTTTTTCTTCATATCCTTGTGTTTATTGTATTCAATATGTTAATCAATTCATTTTTATCCTAAATCTGGATCAAGGGTATACCACATTGCTTCTCTTTTCTCCCTACTTTTATTCTGGTTTAGTTGCACTGTCAATTTCTTCGGGTCTTCCTTCAGCTCCTCTATGGCTAGATCTATCTAATTATATTGATTCTCCTCTAACTACATCATTGCTTGCAGTTCCTCTGCCTAGTTTTGAAATTTTTGTTGTCTCAATGGATAGTTGAAGTGTGGTAATAGAGAATTTATAAACAATTGTTTATGTCTCATATCAGAAATGGGATACTTCAGTTTACATTTCAATGTCTTGAACTTATGATCGATGTCCCATACGAACTCTCCTGGTTTCTGTCTAACCTCAATCATCTCATTCATAAATTGATCCTATGATTTTGGCCTCTAAAACTTTGTGATTAGTGTCTACTTGATCTTTGCTATTTTCCCTGGCGCACCCTATTGATTGTTTACTTATAGATTCATATACCAATCCAGCAC
>ML814763.1:47948-63273 GCA_009831015.1 Picea engelmannii | reverse complement strand
AAAACCTAAGTTTTGCAGCTAAAAAGACTCAAAAATGAATTGAGGCAACTACCGATAGCCATGCTATCCACCACAAAACTCGACTAAAAGGACGGTTTTATTTTGGGAGATAACACTTTCCATCTCAAGGGCCCTTCAATTTTCAGCTAAGTGGAAAAACATTTGGATTCAGGATGCTCTTCCAAAAATAAACATCTTCATTTGGTCCCTAGCTCTTGCGAAAATATTAACAGGATAAAAATTGATGAAAAGGGGTTTCCATGGACCTTTCACATGTTCTCTCTGCCAAAGGAACCAGGACATAATTCAACACCTATTTTGGGATTGCTCCTTCTCTATAATATTTTGGGACTCTATCTATAAAGAACCGAAACACCAGATAAGGTGGCCCTTGTATTTAAACCCCTACTTGGGACATTGGGAAAGATATTACCAAGGAACCTTTCATGGAAAACCTATCTTTAAAAGACTATGGAAATCCCTTCCCAAATTTGTATGCTAAGAGATTTGGCTAGCAAGGAATAGACTAATTTTCTAGGGAAAAAAGTCTCAACCCCAAAGTGTTACTTGCAAATCCAAAACACAACTAATAGAGGTTATGAACACTAAAAATTTGAGCATAGAAGATGCGATCAATTGGAACAACTTTGAGAAGGATTGGATCACAAGCTTCAATCTCCATTCCACCCGGAGTTCTCATTCTACACGATGATCATGCTGGCAACTTCATTCTACTCTCAACATAGAAGATTAAATCCAAAGACAATCAAATCACACATTGTTCTTTGATGGAGCATCAAAGGGAAACCCAAGGGAGGCAAGTGCGGGGGGGGGTTCTCTTATAACCCGAAGTAAAAATAATCTTGAACTATTACTGGAATCTAGGGAAGGAAACCAATAATAAAGTAGAGGCATATGCCCTTCTAAAAGGTATTCAAATGGAAAACCAGAGACAAATTCAAAACATGAACGTAGTAAGAAATTCAAAGACCATCATAAGAATGATGATCTAGGGTTTTGAACCTAAAAAACTGAGTCCAAAGAGGGTAATAAACAAAATTCCTCTATTCACTAGGACTTTAAATACCAAGTTATTCCATGTCCTTAGATGAAATAATGAGGAAGTAGACAAAATGGCCAATTTGGCCATCGGGAAAACACCCAAAACCTTAGGCATGGAGGATGAGGAAGGATTATACCCCCTAATATAATGATCACTCATAAGATTGGGAGCCAACCTGCAAAGGGAATGGGAGAGAAAACTTGGATCTCTAGTGTGAGACTCTGCAGATGGAGGCAGTAGCTGGTAGGAGTAATGACATGATCTCATTAGCAGGGTTAAATCGTGCTAACAAGAATTGACACGATCACTTCATCATGGCATAGGATGTTTTTATCATCCATCCAACCAAGTTTGTGGGTAACAGACCATTGACGCCTCTGAATCAGATGGGCCAAGAATGTAGTAGTCTTGAAGCAATGTGGAATCATCAGGATGACGAAGGGTTTGGTCCTTCGATCAATTCTATGAAGGGTCTAAGTACAACACTTAAGGTAGAGTATGAGATTTATTTGATTGACATGAATTATGCAGTGATTGTTTCTTGGGGAGTTTCATCTCAGGGATTCTGGGCAGTCTTTCTATTGTGGAAAATTTACCTTGAGCCTACTATGGACTTTGTTTCCCTTGAATTAGCCTCTGCATCCTCTCTGAACCATCTCTCTTAGAATTTCTTTGCATAGCTACATCTGGGAATAGACTCTCCTCCTTCTAAGTCCATACCCTTTTTCCTCTCATCGACCTGTGCTTGGAGATTCCTTCCTTGCCTCTTGCAGAACTTCGTCCTTCTTAGAATCATGGATAATAGGAAGAAGGCACATAATGAGCCAAGGGCCATGAACTCACAATATGTATTTGCAAGTCAAGTCCAGCATGACCTAGAGAAAGATTGTGCAGGGTGTCAAAGGCTAAGAATTCACATGGGAGCAATCAACTCCACATTGACCTTCAAGCTTGAAACTCTCTCTCAGTACAGGAACCTAATTGAAATATTGAAGGATGAATTCTTCTCCCAATGAAGCCAAATCAAGGACCAAGACAGTCAAATGAAGAATATGCAAGGTCGTTTGGATCAGATGGAAATAAATCACTAGCAGACCAACACCCTAGCTAGCACCTAGGAAGCTTCTAGGAATTTAACTTCAGCCACAATGAATCAAGTCCCAGACCTCAACAATCCTGCAACAAACCCAATTTGGTAGCAGCATGGACATTTGGAGGTCAAGAAGGAACCAGGTAGTTGATTCTGTAATTTTCAAGTGTCATGTTTTTTTTACATTATACATAAATGGAGTTTTTTGTAGGTTGTATTCTTCGAAATACAACAGAAATGTTATAGTTAAGAAATTTGGAAACTTAGTGGACACAAATTTTGTAATAGCAATCCCAGTATTCAAAGAATCTATATGTCAAAGGTCTATCATGGCCTTTTTTGTACTACAGTGTATTTATCCACACCTTTTTAATATAAATTTTCCCAGTTCTTGTTAAAAAAAAAAATTCTATTTAAAATTAATAGTATCGTGATCTGTACACACATAAGTAGATCAAATCCCACCCCCATGTCCTTAAAATTAAAACCCCATATGGGGTGTCACTCTGACAACCCATTCATGCAAATGGAGAGAGTTCGATATTCCACATGGAGGTGTGAACCTCTACGATCATTTGCGAGAAGATTCACATCCCATCCAAAGCAGGGTTATTTATAATTTCCATCTGTTGGAGTGTGAGAAATACTAAATGGCATATGGGTGTTGGTACTATGGAGGCCATGGGTAATCGATTTATCTCAGTTATGGTATAATTAACACTCATTTTTTGCCTTGTTATATGGGAATACTAATTTCATCGATGGAAGGTGGCATCATTGGTGTTTGGTTCCCTCAAGATAATACCGTTGCTTACACTTAGAGGCTTGAATTTGACATAGTGTGCCTCCCTCACAAAGGTGACGTTGGTATTCTATCTGACTTCATGCTCATAATTTGGGGGAGAAGTAATTCTAGGAGAGACAGTAATTCTCATGGTAAGATGAATAGCCAAAAATTTGATGTCCTGGCCTTGTCTAGTCTTCATGACCATGGTTCTATGAATACTCCACCACTTAATATAGGAGACTAGAGAGTATTTTCCATGCAGGAAGCTGCAAAGATCTGGGTTTTTTGGGTTGATTGGGATAAATTGAATTATGCAGCTATGGATGTTGATTGTGGGCCTTCGCATATCTCTTTGGCAATGCCCATGGTTCATGGTGTTTCTCCAATTCGCTCAGCTGACATTCGAGACACATTTTCTTCTATCAGATCCTTTCCCATTGGCTTGGAAGATTCACAAATAGAGAAATATGTTCCTCTCCATTCCTTCTCCAGATACGAGCTCCTTTGTCTCATCTTCAAACTTTGCAGCAAGGTGGTGGATCTGAAGTTCAACATTGAGCAGTTGAAGCAACACATTTATTGGCTTGTGGCACTACATGCTAGCACAATTCTTCAATGCCCAGTTTTGTACATGTCTACCCAGGATTCCATCCTATTACATGTCTCTCCTCCTTTGCCACTGGGTAGCCAAGCCTCTTCTTAGAATCACGAGGTCTCACCTAATGTTTAGCATTGGTTTTCTTTCAAGATACTATTTTGGTTTCGGTCTCATTTCCCTAACTCATAGTAGGATAGTTATTTTGATGGACTTATTCGATAGAAGACATAAACAAATACTGTATTATTTATTTACTCTTTGGGGTGGATATAAATCTAAACAATGGTTTTGATAGGTTGGTTTCCTCTCATGGAAACCCAATTGTCAACAGAGTGCATATTTATAATTATATTAATATTGAATTTATTAACCATCAAAAAACTAAAATAGATTAACACTGATTTGTATATTAATCTAATTGCAATCAAGTAAATAAAAAATTTAAACCATGCCCGCAAGATAAAAATTAAAATCCAAGGGAATAGTCTAAGCAAGTTGAAACCAGACAAATATCTATCAAATTCTTATCTCTAACATATTTATTTTCATCACAAAGTCTCATCTATACATGGAACAAAGATATCGAAATTAATAAGAACTGTGACCTCAAAATAAGAACTATGGCCCAAAAAAGCCAATTTTTTGCATAAAAAACATCAAAATCAACCCCACAAATCAAAAAGTGGTAGCACCATTTTTTTAAACGGGGTCAAAATTACAACATTTTTCAAACATGGCCTTCAAAACTCAGACAGTAGCTCAGAAAAACCTTAAAAACAACACCTAAAAAAATATGTTTTTGAAAAGAAAAAAAATTCAAAACGTTAAAATTGTAAATAATTTGAAATCATATTTTTAGTAGTTGGTACCATTAAAACCAAAACCTCAAAATCAACCATCAAATTGAAAAGTACTTATACCAGTAGCACCCATTCTAAAATTGGGGTATGAAAATGACACATTATTATAAAGTGGTAAAAGAACTCATCATTATTTTAAACAAAATCATAAAATCAACCCTTAAATGCTTACCTTTTAAATCTTATATCACTCAAAGCACAAGGTAATACATAATTCCATGAAAATATCACAATATACTTTAAAAATTCAACGTCACTTTTTAACAATTTTTTTACTTTTAATTAAAAAAAAAGTAAATACAAGTTACATTGAATGAAACATAAATTATTTCTTAAAAGTATTGTTATATTGGCCATATTCAAAACATATGATCTAAGAAATTTTATTATATTATCCATAATAAAAAAACATAATTCATAAAACATAAAAAAAGATTCATAACTTCATGTAAGATCATATGTAAGTTCAATGCTCATTTCTGGTTACCATACAAACATCGTATGGATCAAAAATACATAAAATGTTTCATACACTTATTCAGATTGACTTATGGTTTCTTAAATACCATCAGAGTCTACATTGTCTTTAGATGAATGATTGGCTGAAGATTTAGATGATCCATACTCTTCTCTATTCTTGATGAATACACCATCTGAGTCTACATGCATGCCCAACATTTCATATGTCAAATGCCTTTTAGATCTATGACTAGGTTCAACAGACTCTCATCTTGCATTTATTTCTTGTGGCAACAACCTCTTGATAATATTTGTTCTATTGGAGCGAATAGGTCCTCTCTTTTTCAAATTGAAGTCATAAACAAGTATGTCAACATCATATAATTTTAAGAGGTCAATGCGACAACAAGTTGTATTTTGACCCTTTCTTTTTCTCTTTATATTGACATGTTTCTCAACCACCATCTCTGGTTTGTACACACCATTGAATGGGTGTGTACTTGTTGCATATCAATGCACTTCAATTGCAATAACATCATCATTTTATTTCTCAATATTTATAACCTTTGCAATCTAGGATAGATAACCATGTGGATCTTCAATCACTAAAACTACAATCATGCTACCCTCCTTAATATCTTGAACTGAACCCCTGTAAAGTTCTTCCATGGCTTCACATTGTGCACGTGATCTTCATGAACCATTATACATTTCTCTTTCCTATGCTTGTGTAAAATCAATAGCGCCTTAAGATTCTTATTGAACTTCAACAATGTTTGTTTCTTCAGATTCATTTGGCATATTTTGTGGCCAATGAAATGGAATCTTCAATAATGTATCTTCATTTACTGAGCTTGAAATTATGTCACTTTGACTATTGAAAAAAGACTCCCACCAAATAGAATCAGCAACATCAAAGTATTCATATGTATCCTTAATGGACATTTTTATTTCTTCCAGGCATTCAAAATAATCTACATCTCTATCACACCTCTATGCATTATGGATTTTATCAAATGATTGTAAAAATAATAACTTTGATGCAAATATTGGACAATCTGGAATGAACTTCAAAAATGCTAAACCTGATGAAGGTCCCCATTTTGTAGTACTTGAATATTTATTTCCCCATATAAGTGTTTTCCCATCAATTTTTTTGAAACAAAATTGATGTTGGAAGTTAATGTCATTAAGTTGCTCAATACATTTTTATTCACGATGCGATCCTTGAATAAATCTTCGCATGTCAACAGTTTCTTCTAATATGTGAAAAAAAAGTCTCTAGAATGTATGTTTTCTTAATACATTCAATCAATGATGGTAGGATTCCAAAAAAATTCCTCTTCAATGTTACTGAAAAACAACTGAACATTTGATCAATATGATCATGAGTGTGTCCAACAAGAAGGAAACTAACTTTCACCTTTTGAAACATTCTCATTTCAACAAGCATGCTTAGATATCCAGACACAATTTATTTTTATTTTCACGACTAGTGTTTTCCATTTGTAGATAGAGAACTTGAGAAATATTTCTAGACCAGTGAGTGAGCACATGATGAATTATGGTGATGGTAATATTTTCATCATTATGAATATTTGGAGCTATGAAGTAAACCCTTGGACACATTTTTCCATTGAAAACCATACAACCAACCAAGTGAAATTGAATGAAATTATCTTCCTGTAAATTTTTGGGTGTACAGACAAAATGTGGTAGAAGTGTTTTCTTCTAGTCCATGCCATCAATTATCATACCTAAATATTTTTTTAGTGCATCATAACACTTATTTCGATGTTTGTACAACTTTTTTCTTTCACTTGATTGTTGATTATGATGTTCTTGAAGTGCTTTGACTATGGAATCTACACATGACATAAAATTAAAATATTGATCACATGTTTTCATAGTTGATAACTATTCAATTTAAAAAAAAAAATAGTAAATACATACATCTTTCTTCCCCTTCATATTTATCTCTTCTTGATTTAAGAGTAGCATATATACTACAAATCCCCATCCTTTACTTCTTAGGAATACAGACATTGTTGAATTTTTCCTTCCACATTCTTGTAAAATATGCATATGTAATAAAATTACCATTTCCTTCAACACCTTCAACATATACTTTGTACAAGTTGTAGATTTCCCTCCTTGAGAAATTATCTGGAATATGTATTGTGTCTCTATCTGGCATACACTCTCCATGTTTGGAAAATAAATCACACATCCCTGACAATGTAGTGTTTTTCAATGGCCTACTCTCTCGTCCATGATGTACCTTTGAATAAAATGAAGGATAGTTTTCCAACCTTGTATGGATTCTTGATAAACGAATATTACCAATGGAGTGAATTTTTTTTAAAGTCGCTCTGCAAAGTAAAATATTCCCAATGCAATAATCATATCCTATATTGGTGGATATCATGCACCCCATAAAATATGAATTTTGCATGCTATTATTCATTGACAAATATGTTTTCCTTTTATTCAAGGCATACATGTAGTCCATTCTTTTCAAACAATTATTTTGACAACATTCACTAGAATTCACTTATGGAAATTGATTTAGTGAGAAATTCTTGCCTAGACCTCGTATAACTAGAATGATTTGGATTGATATAAAAAGGTCTAGTCCCAGTCCTAGACACAATGTTTAATTGCAGTGACTCCACTATTTCATCATCCTCACTAGAATACTAGAATTATTTTCCTTATCACCAGAAGGAATATCAAGAAAAACATTGTCAAGAGACTGAACTAGGGAATGTTGATCACCTTGATTTATTTCAGCTGAATTATTGAGAACATGATATTCATTCCAATGTCCATCATCTTCATTGATAATCTCGTTCATGAGAGGAATATGAAAATCACTAGAAACATTATTGCCATCCTCACCAATGTCATTGGATCTTCCATGAAAATATTCACTTGAAGGAAAATAATCATCACCCATAAGATTGTCAATGCCATTAATATTCTCACTTGGAGAAAAATTTCCATCATCGTCATCGGTACCTTGAAAATCCTCATTTGGAGGAAAATCATCATCAACATTGTGTTCACCATTGACATAATCATCTTCATTTCTTTCAAAATCCCCATTTGGGTGAAACTTCTCACCATCCTGCGTAGTGCCTTGAAAATATTCATCGGTATCTTGAAAATCCTCACTTGCAGTAAAATCAACATCATCAACATTGTTTCCTTTTAATTTATTACTCGGGAAAGAGAGTCCATCAATGCTGTAACCATATTCACTACTTTGAAAATCCCCACTTGAGGGATATTCTTCATCATCCTCATTATTGGCTTGAAAATCCTCACTTGGAGGAAAATCATCATCACCAACATTGCTTCCTTTAAATTCCTCATTCGAGAAAGATTTTCCAACATTTCCATAATCGTCACCATTACTTTTAAAATACCCACTTGGGGGGGATTCTTCACCATCCTAATTCATGCCTTGGAAATCCTCACTTGGAGGAAACTATTCATTAGTACCTTCAAAATCCTCACTTGAAGGAAAATACTCATCAATACCTTCAAAATCCTCAGTTGGAGGAAATTTATCATCACCAACATTGTTGTCTTTAAATTCCCCACTGGGGAAAAAGTCTCTACCATTGTCATAATCATCTTCACTGCTTTTAAAATTTCCACTTGAGGGAAATTCTTCATTATATTCATTGGTGCCTTGGAAATATTCATCAATACCTTGAAACTCCTCACTTGGAGGAAAATTTTCATCCCAATCATTTAAGCGTTGATCATAGTCTCCACTTCAACCTACATTTTGATTATTTTCATTACTATTAAACTATTGAATAGATTTAGCACCATCATTTTCCTCCTCTTCATCATCAGTGTCTTCAAAGTCCTCTAATTTAGAAGTTTCATGAGGAACATGCTGAATAAAATTGCTTGCACTATGATCAAAATTTTTACTAGATGAAAAATGTGACACCTCATTTGAATTACAAGCATTACTATCGCATTTCCTAGTCCCAACAGAAGAGGTATGCGAACAATTTGTTGATGTCTCAGAAATAAAATATTTTTTATCTGACGAAGTTGTTATAACCCTAAATTGCACCACACATGCTTACCTGGCATCAGGCCATCTAATATCCCTTCTTTGTCAAAGAACTGTTGAACAACTCTTTGAAAATCCTCTTTTATAAAGGCCCACGCGCCCTACTCCATTATTGCATGTGTGTACACGTTGGTTGACCTAAGACAGCCTGCATGGACCGAAAAAATCATGAAAAAAGGAAAGTTGCCGATGGAACACAAAATCTATGGGTGAGTTAACTGAAATTCCCGGCCATGCATGGCTGAGGGTTCGTCCAAATACATAGATCCTTCTAGCCTATAAAATAAGGGGTAGGGGTCCCATTTGGAGAAGGAAAAATATAGCAAAGAAACTCTGCCCATTTGCGTATTCCCATTGTCCCAACCCTTTAGCCTTTCCTTGTGCAAAAGGAGATACAAAGAAAAGCAGTTGGAGGATAGTTGAAGAGAATCCCAAGATCAAGTTCGTGGTGTGGTGGCCGGTCTCAACTTTTGTAAGTTGACTCATTCAAAGTAATAAAGAAAGTGCTTTTCCTGTCCCAATTCATGAACTTTTTATAGTTTGATTAGTATATGTTTGGATTTCTAACCCTTTAGTATATAAGTAGGATGCATGTGTAGTTGTCACTTGTCTTGTATGCAGGTCAGATTTGGAAAGGAGTATTGCGAACAAGTAATCAAGTACAATGGAGGATCGACATCAAACACCCCGAATGAGGTAGGTTGATCTTCCTATGAATTTACTAAGAAAAGGGGATTTAAATCTAGGGATGAAGGTACAAAGTAGTTTTTCTCCAGTCATATCTGCATGCAAAGTCTAAACCCTATTTTCTTGTCCGTAAGGAGATTTCCCTCACAACAAAATTGGCAACCATACTGGGGAGACTCTCTAGGGTTCCTGGAATTTTATTTAGTTTTTGGGTAGTTTTAAAGACTAGTTTTTCTTGCTTGTTTTTTCTTTTAGTTTCTGTAAGGTCTGAGCTAGCAGGGAGTCTAGTTTTCCATACCAACTTTCCCTGTCATTTGCTTAACTGTGTTTTTTCAAGACCCACAGAGGTACATGTGGCCTGCATAAGATATGCATGTGTATACCCGCACCCTACTCTCTTACAACCCACGTGTGAATGCTAGCTGAAGAAGTAGTAGTAGCATGTAGAGTTCAGAGAACTTCTGAGGCAGTCATCCTCTTCCCTGTCAGAATCATGCATTCTCAGGGGGTCTTCTGGAATTTTGTCTGAGTATTGTTTGTTTGCAGTCTTATCTCATATTGTTTGGCTTTATAAATTTTTCCTTATATTGTTTGTTTTTTATGTTAAAAAAGAGTGTCCAAGCCTTCAGGAGACTCTAGTTATCAATATAAGAGGTATTTTCCTAGTTTGGTCTGTCTGTTTTTAGTTCTTCTCAGAGTTTAGAGACACACAGCCTATACAAGGTCAACCCATGTGTACACGCCCTCTGTCTCTATACAGCTTGCGTTCACATGCTGGTTGTTGGATTAACAGTAGCGTGCTTGTGTACGATAATTTCTCTTGAGGGTAAGGCAGTCATCCTTTTCCTTGACGAGAACTATACCTCTCAGGTATTTGAATCTATGTCTTAGCAGTCAGTAGCATAGGATTAATCTTACGTTTAGCTCGCTTTTTCTCATTTAAAGACAAGTTGTCATAAAAGTAAAAGAATTTTTTAAGATTTTTAGACAAGTGTGAGAGTCATTTTTTAAAATTGCTATTGTGTGATTTTTGACCTGATTCTTTGCGATCTGTGATTAGGCCATAATTTTTTTTCTTGGTTTTTGCTTGTTGGTATTTTTCCTTTTTTTCTTTATCAAGCATTTAAAAAACAAAACAAAACAAAACAAAACAAAACAAAAAAACTCTTTTCATTTTCTTGTTTGATTAAAGAGTGTGTTTCTACATTGTTAGCTAGGGAAAAGTCATTTACTTCATAAGTTTTTGCAGTTTACTTAGATCATAAGTAGCTTGTAGTCAAGTGAAATTTCTTTTGAGTTTTCTGTCCAAAATCTTAGAAAATTAAAAATATTTATTTTCAAAAGTTGTTGAAATTTTGCATTAAGTAAAAGTTTTGTTTCCAGTTTTTTTTCATTTTTTTGCTTTCGTATTTTACACATCATTAGTTTCACTTTCATACGCCTTGACATATGAAAAAGCCATAAAATTAACGCTAAATTTAAAATGTACTATAATTTCATGTTTGTAGGGTTCACCAACTAGTTCAGGATTAGGGCCTTGGATTAGGTTGGAGAGGAAACTCTTCAAGGCCATTTAAATTAAGCATTGGAGTCTCAGTTAGGGAGTGTCTAAGTACAATGTCATAAAATTTATCCGGGACCCCCCTCTAACATAGGGGATAAACACGAGGTCACATGCGGAAAGGTAGCGGAGATAACCCCTCCAAAGTTGGACCAATCGTAGTGGAGAACACATATAGAGGTCTTATTTTGGGATTCCATTGATTGCATTTTCCACGGGGCTTCGTGGGTCTCGAATCTATTCGATGTCCTTAGTTTTCTTCCATACCACTTGCTTTTGATACCATTGATAGGTTTTGGGCTCGATACCCTTCTCATTGTGGTCTACCCGACTTTTGACTGTACACGCCTGGTGACTGTTTGCGCACTGAAAACCTGGTTGCCTATCTATTTTAGGGACATACACAGGTGACTGCGGGGGTATACCGCAATACCTAGGACAAACATCGGGCCACACTTTGCAGAGTATACCCGAAGGGTGCTTCCGTGTTCGAGTTGCACTTGCACCGGTAAGTTGCTCTAGTGTTGGTTGTTGTAACTATTCTTCCAATTAAATTAGTGTTTGTCTGTCTTATCGTCTAGGGACTTTTTTAGTGTGTGTTACTTTTGAGCATTTAGACTACCTTAGAGTGTCTTTGATCTTCTCACACAATGGAGGATCACGAGCTCTGCCAGTCATGAAGGTTGCTTGGCCTGCTGCCAGTTACACTGGAGCCACCCCCACCACCATTGAGGTGAAAGCTAGACCAACAAGGGTCTTTTGAAGCGACCGGGTTACAAGAAATTGTGCCCAACCAACAACCGGAGGAATCGACCATTTTGGACCTTGAAGCACATGCTCTTGGCCCGATTGAAACCCCAACCACTGATTTCTTGGCACCTTTCATCGTACCAATCCAATTTTACGAGTGCCAGATAGTGTTGCACACAACAATGGAAACAAAAGTTGTTACTCACTCTAGGAATTCTTCCATTCCCACTACGGTTGTCCGCATAGGAGATTTTTCACCTCCTAACCCACCATTATCGGTTCGAGCCGCCATGGTCTTGACTGCTTCTACATCGCATAGTGGTCTGATCCCATCTTTGGCGGCATTCACAACTCCTTTCCCACCAAGTGTGACAGGCCCTCCATTCTCATACGGGATGCCTAGTTCAGGTACCAGTCCTGTACTTTCTTACTCCACTTTATAGACTTTAGGTCTAGTTGTAGGGAACTCTAGCGCTCCTCTACAAGGTCACATCGGGGGCACTCTTTCTCCTTTTAATGCTTTCCCTTACGGAGGAGGTCATATCCCTCCTTCGTCCCCTTCACTCGGTGGCTTGCATCAACAGTCCGTTGGGAAACCTATATACCATAGCTTATTTGGAGCAGGGAGTCAAGGACCACCTTCACATAGTATGTCGATAGGTTAAACACCATTTTCTTTGGCCAGAACATTTGGCAACAACGCCTTCTCATCTATTTCTTTCCTGGCTGGGAGCAATCCCAGTTTTGGAAAATCTACTCCTATGCAGGGTACTATTCCTGCAATGGGGGAAAACATAGGAACTTCTTCCACATCAAGACCTTGGAATTCAGGGCAGGGATCTGTTCTCTCGTCCGGATTGCCAATCTGGGGTAATTCTTTCCACAATCAATGGAACCCTGGACAAACTACTATGCCCATCCCCACTGGACCAACATGGGGCAACCCTTCCTAGAGTCCTTCGAATATAATGCATGCCCAACCATCTATGTCCTATTTGGGAAATCAATCGATGATGTCTCCACATATGAAAAATCTGTATGCTGGCTAGGGCCATGGCTTCTGCCAAAATTTGGACCAGCAGCCAAACTTTTCCTGGCAACCTGGTACCAATCAAACTCCAAACCCCTTTTTCCCAGGTTATCACCAACAACCCAAACTACCTTTCCTGGGGACTTTGCACTTGCCAGATTTGACACAGTTGTTGAATGACCCCATTTGTCATGATCCGCATTGGCCTCCTATGACGACGAAGTGGCCTTCAGACATACTGAAGTTCAAATCCAAGCCTAACGAAGATCCAGGTGACCATGTGACTACCTTCCATATTTGGTGCTCATCTAACTCATTAAAAGATAACTCTGTACAGTTGCGATTGTTTCAATGTACTCTCATTGGGAGTGCTGCAAAATGGTACATTGAGCTCAATTGCTCAAGATAATCTTCCTTCAGTGAGTTGGCAATGACTTTCCTAAACCAGTTACCTGTGAGATATGAAGCCGGCACAGAGCTGTTGTCCAATTTCGAACAGACGACAATGGACCATATCTCTGATCACATATGAGAATGGAGACGTCAGGAGAGTCTAATCAAGGTACCAGTCCCACCAACATTCCTGCTTGAGTGGTTCCTTAAGTCTTTGGTCCCACAGTTATCCAAAGACGTCGCAACATCGGGTGTATTCTCTGAAGAAGACGCCATTATGAGAGCTCAACAATTTGAGCTCATCTATTCTCAGTCTAGTTTATTATACAACATCTTTCCAGATGCACAACGCTCAATACTGGATAAAACTAGACAGAGAGATGGACCACATGCCGATGGTATTGTTGGTTCAACACACACAAATCCCTCTAAGCAATTGACGAAGCAGTTGCATCAATTATCTATATAACACACAGAGGCCAGCCAAACTACTAATTTGGCTACTCCCTCTACCCAAATGTCAGAGGTACACACAGTGAAATCAACTAACCGAAAGGCCACCCAGCAGCTTGAAGGAAAGAAAAAACAACGAAAGAAAGGAAAGGGTGATAAAAAACCTATCAATAATGTTGGTGGGCACAACACTGAAAAACGGAAGGAGAGGTATCCATGCAACTTGTGCATGGAAGACCACCTGACCCATATCTGTCCTCGACTTGCAGAGGCCCAAAATTTTGTGACACAACAACAACAGGTTGTGTTGACTAATCCATTTCAGCATGGGCAAAATCTAACTCAAGCCTCTGCAAGCACTGAAGGGGGCATCCAGGAACCCTGTCCACCTCCGAACAACCCTGCATCCGAGAACGTATATATGGTTAGGGGTGACACTTTTATATCGACTAGAGTGCATGACTATAGTAAACCAAGCACTTCGAAGAAGGGTAAAGAAGCTGACCTCCCATCTCTTCCTCTACAGATTGAGAAGATGTTAGGAGAAAGAATGACATGCATTCCAAAAGGTGCATTTAAAAAATATTCTCATAACCCAAATGCAAGGGCCACCCAGAACTACTCTGTGGTGGAAGATTTATCACAAACCCCTTGTGCGATGTCCTCTTTGGAAGTCCTCCAAAGATTCCCTTCTAAGAGGAAAGCCTTGTTAACCGCTTTAGGCTCTATCGAGACGTGTAATCTGGGTACAATCATGTTGGATACAACCAACTTAAAACCTCATCTGCCTTACCACGTAGCATTTTAGATAGTGTTAGTGTCCTATAATTATAGGCGAGTCGATTCTTCGACTGTTGATTTGGCATCTCTCCAGGTGACGAAGTATGGCTCAGGTGATTCTGTTTTCCTCCCTCCATTCTTGTCGCTCATTTCCCCATCACCTTGCTACATCCTTCATCCACTGCCTCCTCTCCCCCTTGTCCTTTGCCAGCCTCCATTATCCCACCTTCCATCCCTGCATGAATGGACTTAGGATAAACAATGCTAGCAATATAGTTAGTCTAGGTCAAACTAATAAGTAAATGACTATTTAATAATTAATTAATTTTAATTAATTAGTTATTAATTAAGTTAGTAATCTAGGTTAGTGATTAATTAGTAACTAGGTTAGGTTAATTAAATAAAACTATTTAATAAAACAAAATGTTAAAAAACATTAAAAAGAAAAAAGTAATAAAATGTATTTAAAATAAAAATGAATATAATAAAAATTATATGAAATATAATATTAAAAATAAAAAAGAAATAAAACATATTAAAAAATTAAAAAATTATATAATACAAAAATAAAAAAAACACATGATATAACAAAAAACATAAAATATTAAAAATAAAATACAAAACAAATATTAAAAACTAATTAAAAATATCCTAAGTCTAACCTATCCTACCCCACGTACCCTCTACCCCGCTTACATCACCCTCCACCCACTTT
>ML814763.1:13141-23404 GCA_009831015.1 Picea engelmannii | reverse complement strand
ATATATATATATATATATATATATATATATATATATATATATATATATATATATATATATATATAGACAATATACCTAATTTTTATTTATCCCACATTCATTATACTAACAATAATGTATATCATATGTGTTATATATACATAGTCTTATTTTATATTTTTACAATGCGTGATATCTTGGGTAGTATTTCTTAAATGATTTGGAGCAAGCTATAAGGGAGAAACATAGAGAAGACATTCGAGGAGAATCTAGCATTTCAGAGGTTAGTTATTTTTTAAATTCTTACCATTTACCAAAACAACAATTATAAGATCATCTTTGAATCACATAATAATTTAGCATCTGAAAATTAAAAAATATTAAATTTTTTTAGATCTTTTCTAATTTTTTATAAAAAAAAATGCCAACTTGTTTAAAAAATTGAGACTTTTTTCAAAAAAAATTAACAAAATCCTTAATATTTTTTGAAAAAGAAAAAAGAAAAAAGAAAAAAGAAGTCAAATTTGGGTATAGTTTTTTAAAAAACATTTTTTTTTAATTGTTTTTTACTTAATTTTTTTTACTTTTGGCCCATGGTGGTTACTGGGAAATGCCTGGGGCTTGTCCAAGGCACAGTCCTGGAATAAGCCTAATAACTCCATGGGTCAACAAATTTTAAATATGGGTCAACAAATTTTAAATATGGGTAAAAAAAATTAATTTTTTTTTAAATTAGTTCTTATATTCAATGTTTTGTTTTTATATTATTATGATGTAAAAGGACTAATTTTTTTTATTTTTTTATCTTATACGAAAAATAGCAGGAAAGAGATTATCTATGAATATATTTGGATAACGACCTGCATTATGTGCATCCTTTGTTTTTTAAATGTGTCATCCATGGTCATGATCCAGTTGCAAGTGAATGTTTTTAAGCATAGGTGTTTTCTAGGCAACATGGATCATGACCTACATTATGTGCATCCATGGTCGTGATCCAGTTGCAAGTAAATGTTTTATAGAATTATGTGCATTCATCGTTAATGACATTGAGAAAGACAATGTAAGTGTTTTTTTTTTTTTTTGGTATCTTTTATTATTATTTGTATCATGTTAATTTTTTAATTTTATTTAACATGAAAATGTTATATTTTATTTTTACAGGATTTTGCTGAACGACTTTCACATATGTTAGTGGAGATTTAATCTATAGAGAATAATATCATGGATGTCATCAACGCTTTTCATATTGAAAAGACACAATAAGGAAGGAAAAAGAAACAGAAAGTAATGGAGGTTGAACCTGCAAGAGTAGACAGAGAAGAACATGAAAGAAGAAAGAAAAATCATCATTCTAGAAATCCTAAAAGAGTTACATTTGAAAATGAGGAAACTCTGAATGAAGATTTTTTAGAGATTAGTCCCAATGAGGTTATCACTCCTTCTCTCAAAAAGAATAAACAAGATAAATGCAAAAGAGTGATGGTTGATGATGAGTCCATTCCTATTGATTATGAAGAAATCATTGATTTAAATGAAACACATTTAAATCACAAGAGGAAGAAAACAAATGTTGATGATGTTCAAGAAGACATCGTTAGCTCAGAGTATTATAGTGAAAGTGTAACGTCCCCAACCGTCAAAAGGTCGGCCAACGCCACTGCTCAGACACTTCACTTATCTCTGATATCAATTTGTAGCATACCCATCCATAACCTATTGGGCTATGCCACACAAAGATACTTGTAGAAAAACATACACATCCATATAAACATAGAATGACTATTCTACATATATATAACATATTAATGCAGACATAATAGTAAGCCTACACATGCAGCATATACAACATACACAGGAAATACTCATCAATTACAAAATATGTACCATTACACAGCATGTAAATGAACATAAAAGTGGTACTTATATTTTAATTGAAGTAAAACCAACTACGTGCAGACCTTCCATGAACCTCCCAGCTTTAGAACAAGTTTCTCATCATGCTCAGAAGTGGGTCACCCCTGAGTTGGGACTAAGTTCCACCCAGGGCAAGGCAATTCTAGACTAGGTTGAGGTTACAGGAAACTACACAGTACAACTGGAAGGATTCTCTCCAAGAGCCTTCTTACGCCCACTACTCATGGACTCTCATTCCCCACATGCTTTTTCCACCTCAGGAATATGAAACTTCATTGTTCCACAATCCATCAGCTTCTCCACTTCCCCTTTCAAGGTCTCGGCAATAGATCAGATTAGGAATTCTCAAGGCTCCATAGCCGATTTTGGACTCTCTCTAGGAGAAAATCACTTCCCAACAAAATCTCTCACCTAGAGAGAGTTTCTCATAGGCTTGACAAATTGCCTCTTCAACCACGGGCCTAACAACCTGCTTCTTCAACCACTTCAACTCAGTTCTAGCACGGTGAGGACAACAACAATAGCAACAACATTCAGTTAACACACGAGTGACAGCAACAACAGAAAATGGGCATGGACACCAAAAATGGAAACAACCAAACACTAAGACATGGCATGGCTCAAGCGAATACAAATGTGTTGGGCTTCATAGGAGGCACATGGGATAACTCCAGTACCACCCCAAGATTCCAAAGCTGTGTACTAGATATAGAGGTCGACGATGGAAACCAAGCGAGTTAGACAGAGGAAGGTAGAATGTGGAGTGAACCCCCCCCCAAGGAGCTGACCCTCCAGATTTAATTATATGTGCTCAGGTCGACACCTGTCTGCCTGGAGTTGCATGCACTCTAATTTGCATTTGTTTCACCTTTCCCGGGAACTTATGATAATTGGGTTTAATTTTCCCACTTTAATATTTTCATTATTCGGGAATATATTATAATATTCTCTTGGCTTAAGCCCTCTATATTAGCCCCTCTTTCCTAGCCTCTTAGTCCCATCCCTTTCCCTAACTGGTGGAGCTTCGTCCCCCATCACTCTTTCTTCGTGGTTGGTCTACATATAGCGATGTATAATTTTTATTAATGATCTGCATAATTACATATACAAAAATCAGGCTTATTGGCCTTAGCATCCAAGATCTGCGACCTATAATACATAATCCTACCATCTTATCAACACTCATCTCACCATCCTACAAACATCAGTACAATTCATAAATACAACTAGGTCTTGTCCTTGGGGATATTACAACCCCCTCCCCTTATTTTTGCACTATCCTCAGTGTAACTCATTTACATAAAATCAGCAATATTTGCAAGATCTTTAAAAGGATGTGGGTATTCTGCCCACATAGCATCCTCATGCTCGCTCCCATGTCGCATCCTCGGGACCGTACTAGTTCCACTGTACCTTTACAATCCCTATGGGTCGATTATGGAGTTGCTTTCTCTTCTTGTCCAATATGCGCACCGAATGCACTTGCAAGGTTCCTTCTTGCTCCACTTGAATCACATTCCAATCAATCACATGATTAGGATCAGGTATATATTTCTTAAGAAATGAAACATGAAACACATTATGTACAGTCATGGATGCAGGAAATGCAAGCATATATGAAACTGGTCCAATCCTTTCTAGGATTTCAAATGGCCCACAATATCTGGTTGCCAACTTGGAACAGTTTCCCATCTTCAGGGAACTTTTGTTGGCTTTCACTTTCAAGAAAACATGATCACATACTTTAAACTCCCTGTGGGTCCTGTTCTTATCAACATAACTTTTCTGCCTGTCTTGGGCAGCCTTTAAATTATGTGTAATCTTCAGCATTTTCTCTTCCATTTCCTTGAGAAACTTTGGCCCAACCACTACCCTATCAACTAGGTTATCCTAGCTTACTGGGGTGTTACACTTTCTACCATAAAGTGCTTCAAATGGGCTCATATTCAATGATGCTTGATACCCATTCTTGTAATAAAATTCTACCAAGTGTAGTTAGTCTTCCCATTTATATTGTTTGTCCATCACATACATCCTTAGAACATCTTATATCACTTGGTTCACCCTCTCTGTCTGCCCATCATAATTAGGATGATAAGCAGTGTTGAAGTTCAGATTCATTCTGAACCCTTTGAATAACCCCTTCCACAACTTTGAGGTAAATCTTGGGTCTCTGTCAGACACAATTGTCTTGGGAATACCATGCAATCATGCTACTTCCGTCATATATATATCAGCAACATTAGATGCCTTGTGAGTGTTCTTCAATGAAATAAAATGGGAAGCTTTCATAATCTGATCCACCACCACCATGATGGAATCATGTTTCTTATTTGTTCTAGGTAATCCTATGATGAAATCCATTGTCACCAATTCCCACTTCCACTCAAGAATGGGTAATGGTTGTAGCAACCTCGTTGGGTGCCTATGTTCAGCCTTGACCTTCTAACACTCCATACATATAGAGATGTGTTTTGCAATTTCCTTGTTCATACCTAGCCAAAAGTAATGGTTCTTGACTTCTGCCACTATTCTTTGATATCCAGGGTGCCCAGCATAAGGCACATTATACATTTATTTCAAGATCATTATTCTCAATTCCTGGAAATTAGGTACATAAATTATGTTTTTGTGGAGGAGTGTTCCATCATCTTCCAATTTATAATCTTCCACTTTCTGTAGCATCTTACCTTGTTGTAGCTTTGTCACTAATTTTGTGTACTGCAAATTTGCATTTGCAACTTCTGAAATTCTACCTTTAATATCAGTTTGATACATGCTAAAGGTTGTATCATGTAGTTCATGCACTCTTCTATTGAGTGCATCAGCCACTTTGTTCTCCTTTCCTTTGATATGCCTGATATCAAAGTCATGCTCACAAAGGAATTCCAACCATCTAATCTACCTAGTATTCAAGGTTAGTTGATCAAACAAATACTTCATACCTTTATTGTTTCTTCTCAGTTCAAACCTCTTTCCCATGAGGTAATGTCTCCATTTCTTCAGAGCGTGCACTATGGCTGTCAACTCCAAATAATGAGTTGCATAGTTATTTTCATGATCCTTCAGCTTCCTGGACTCATAACATATTACAAACCCATTATGGTTGAGGACTCCCCCCAATGCTTCTTTGCATGCATTTGTACACACTACAAAATATTCATTCGGATCTGCAATCCTCGGGATTGGATCATTGTTTAATAGTTGCTTCAATTGCTGGAAGCTTCTCACATTCTTCTATCCATTGAAATTTCTTCTCCTTCCTTTTCAAGGAAGTGATGGGGTGAGATATCCTTGAGAACCTTGCAATGAAACTTTTGTAGTAGCCAACTAGACCCATAAAGGATCTGACTTATGTCACATTTTTCAGTGCCAACCATTCGCTAATGGCCTCTATCTTCTCAAAATCCATGGTTATCCCATCTTTTGAAATAATATGCACCAAATAATGAATATTCTTTCGATAGAATGAGCACTTGCTCAATTTTGCATACAGTTGGTTCTCTCTTATCACTTGCAACACCATCCTCAGATGATGTTCATGCTCTTCCTCTAACTTGGAATACACCGGGATGTCATCAAAAAAGACTATGACAAACTTGTCTAGATATTCTTTGAATACACCATTCATTAGGCACATGAAAACAATGGGTGCATTTTATAACCCAAATGGTACCACTGTGAATTCATAATGACCATACCTTGTTCTGAAGGTAGTCTTGTTGATGTCTTAATCCTTTATCCTTACCTAGGGGTACCCTGACCTGAGATCTATTTTTGAAAATATCTTGGCATCCTTCAACTGATCAAAGAAGTCATCGATCCTTGGGAAAGGATACGTGTTCTTAATATTCACTTTGTTCAACTGTCTAAAATTGATGCACAATATCAACATCCCATATTTCTTCTTCATGAACAGGACTGGGGCACCCCAAGGTGACACACTTGGGCATATATACCCCTTCTTTAGAAGTTCTTCAAGCTACAATTGTAGTTCTTTCAACTCTAGTGTACGTATTTTGTAAGGAGTTTTGACACTGGAGTTGCTCTGGGCATCAGGCTTATAGAGAAATCAATATCTCTTTTCGGGGGTAGTCTGAGTACCTCCTGGAATACATCCCCAAAATATTTTAATATTGCATGGTCTTCAATATTTGACACCTTATCCTTAGGTGCTTCATCCATATGAGCTGCAAATATTTGGCAGTCTTTCATGTAGCACTTCTTCAGCTGCATTGTTGAGATTTATCTGATAGCAACTTCTCTGGGAATTCCTTGGACTGTTCTCTGATTTCCTTCCTCATCCAAGCAAGTGAATTCCTTTTTATGACATTCTAAGATGGCATGGTGTTGGTCCAACCAATCCATCCCAATTAGACAGTCATAGGAACTTAAAGGTAAGATGTTCAAATCATCCCTTTTGCTCAGCCCATTCATGTCCAGTGGATAGGACTTAACCAACTCAGTAACTTTTATTTTGGCTCCTATAGCCAGCTACACTAACCAATATTTTCCATGCTTGTTTCTTGGAAAATGCAAACTTTCCACCATCTTGGGATCTATATAACTTTGACTAGCCCCTAAATCAATTAAAATTGTAAAGGCATGGTTATTGATCATACCTTCAACTTCAATCATGTGTGATTGAAACTTAGCTTTTTTGTTTTCCAGGGTTCCATAGATCCTTGGTATTCTACTGCCCATGTCTTCCAATGTTTCTTCTTGCTGAACATTGTGGACAACTCTCATTTTTATATTTTTTTGGGGACAATCTCTATACTTGTGGTCTCCCTGACAACCCCAACATTGAATGGGTGTCTTCCTTGGTATTTATCCCCCTACCTCAGCCATTTTCTGCTCTCTAAAATATGGTTGTCCTTGAGGACTATTTCTGAAAAAGGGAGGCTTGTTTCCCTTTTGTCTTTGCTCTTTCTTGAACTTCTTCTTGTCATCCCAAGCCTTCCAAAAAGTAGTATTTTCTCTTTGTTTCTCATATAGGCATTTTCCTCTCCTTATAGTTTCTTCCATAGTTTTAGGATCATCATACTGGATCTTGTCACTGATGGAATATGGTAGTCCACTCAAATACCTTTTAATTTTGACAGTCTCATATTTGATGAAAGCGACATACTTCAGCAATTCCAAAAATCTTCGTTCATATTCATCAATGGTCATGCTACCCAACTTGAGTTCAAAGAACTCTTTCATCTTTTTGTCATAGTATCTCTTAGTCAAGTATTTTTTTTCGAAATACTTCTTGAATTCATTCCAAGTAAATTTTATCTCTTTAATGTGTTGCACCTACACAAGTTGATCCCACCACATGGATGCCTTTCCTATCAGTTGATACATTGCAATTATTCCTTCTACATGCGAGGAGTAATTCTGTAGTTGGAAATATTTCCTCATGCCAAGCAACCATGTCTCAGCATCTTCCTCCTTTTGGTGCTCTCCATCAAACATAGTTGGTTTTATCTTTTTCATTTCTCCCTTCAGTTCATCCACTCCATATCTCCTACGCTTTCTGGTAGGAGATGGGCTTGAACTACTATGTGCCCTCCTCTTGGAGTGTCCTTGGGAGTGATGATGGTGTCTACCAACACTCCTTGATTTTATCTTCTCATCAGGGGACATGTGACTTCCTGATTTACTGGAGTCACTCTCCTTATCCAATTTCATTTCTATCATTTCCAGGCTCTGTATCAACTTTATGTTGAATTCTCCCTGTTGATCCCTGGCTTTCATTAGCTTTTTGTTATCTTCTCGGTGATTCTAGACATCTTTCTGCAATCTTTCAATGATTTCATTATGTTTCCTTCCTTATCTATATATTTTCCACACCCATTGGAGTTTGATCCTTCAACTCCAAAATGGACATCCATTCATTTATCTTCATTCTTTGAACTGGAAGCATTCATGCCTCCTCCATTTATTTTCACTAAGAAGAAATTTGGTTCAGTTTTGACAATCATTAACTCTACAAACACAATGTGCATTCAACCGAAATTTGTTAGGTCATCATTCCTTAACAAATTCCATAGTATCCATAAACCAATTTGTTTCAAGAAAACTTTCAGATTACATTATGCGGTTCTCGAGCAATCAAGAATCCACATAGATATTTTCTTTCTGAGCTCTGCCTTGTTCTGCAATAATTTTCGGGCACTAGCCCCTTTCTCTTAGCCCCCAACCCATGCGACCATGGGATATGGCCAAGCGCTAGATATATAGGCTCTTACTCAGGAATTCGAGCCTCTAGCTTCGAAAGTCTTCAAAGAACATCACAACAATCTCTCGGAGTTTCGGATTAACGAACTCGTGAGGTAGGGTGGATCAACAGTCCACGACTACCCAACATCAAATGGCTAACACCCACCATGGAACTTCAGGCACCTGATCTCTGGGACTTTGGAGCTTCGGAGCTTCAGTACTTCAAGGATTTCACATCCACACACCCCTAACACCTCAAACCATTAATCTCTGAACACTTCAATGTCACCTTTGGTGACATTATTACGTCTCGTTACCTCGGCGTTATGAAACTTTTGAAGCTTCTTCCTTTCGTTCTCTTATGAAACATTATTTCAGAGTGTCAAGTCTTTGGATTTCACAACTGGTGCCATGTGCCACTGCAACCATCAGGGCCCCACCACCCATACTCAAGAGGAGGTCCATGTCGCAAAACATTAGAAATGAACACGTGGCCCACTCAGAAAGGTGGCACGTGTCACGTTCTATTGGGTGTCTCAATCATCCAAAGGTTATTAACCCTAGGAATCATGTCACACATCCCATGTGTGCACGTCATTCTCGATGACATCATCATGCCACGTTACTCCAAAATTTTGGACTTTGAAGTTTTTTATGCCTGCTTCCTTCCAGTCTCTTGAATTTTGAATTTTCGGACTTCTTTACCCTTTGGGTCCACATAGTACAACTGTCAACAATCCAAGTGGGGGAATGTGGCAGTCATAGGAGAGATCCACATCACCTCTAGGTGACATCAGCATGACTCAGTAATTCGTCTCTTCAGGGCTTCATAGCTTCGAGCTTCGGGAGTTCTCGCCTCCGCACACACTGATCCTCCGGAACACTGAAATCTTGAACAAGCCAATCTGCTGACACGTGTCCCTTTTGACGGACAGTCCGAATTACTCCAGACTTCAGAGCTTTGGGATATTTCTCCCTTCACCATTTTTTTTTCCCCTTTTAACTTGGTTTGATCCAATGGTAATGCTTCTCCCCAGATCTACAGTTTAGATCTCCTCCAGGACTTCGGAGCTTCATGCTTTAGCCATTCTCTTATTTTTGCACCTAACTTCACCAAAGTCACGAAGTCCGAAGGCCTTCCAGGGTAACCCTCCTACACTTTCTCCAGATCTTACGATCGTGAAGGATTCCCCTTCTCTCGAAAAAATCCTACGGCCCCAACACCATGAAAGTTGTGATTTCTTTCTCTGTGGCCATTTCTTAAACTTATTACACCTCTTGTGTTTCGAACAAAATCCAAGTCCTCTTTCAACACCCTTATAGAACTTTGTACATCAAAATTCTCTCAACTTCCTACTCTGAATTTCTCGTTTGTGGCCCCTCCAAGTTTCGGGTAGGAACCATGGGCTCTAAAATTTAATTTTGTCCATTTCGATAACAATTATTTTTCGAAAAAAATTCTTCAACTTCCACTAACATGGTCCATCCAGGCTCAATGTTGAAACCATGGTTCTGATACCAATTTCTAACATACCTAGTCGCTAACAGGTCAGGCAATTCCACTACTCAGAAACTTCACTTAGCTCTGATACCAATTTGTACCATACCCAACCATAACTTGTTGGGCTATGCCACATAGAGATACTTGCGGAAAAACATACACATCCATATAAACATAGAATGACTATTCTACATATATATAACATATTAATGCATAAATAATAGTAATCCTACACATGCAACATATATAACATACACAGGCAATACTCACCAATTACAACATATGTACCATTACACAACATGTAAATGAACATAAAAGTGGTACCTATATTTTAACTGGAGTAAAACCAACTATGTCCAGACCTTCCATGAACCTCCCAGCCTTAGACCACGCTGCTCATCACTTTCAACAGTGTGTCACCCCCAAGTTGGGACTAAGTTTTGCATTCCTTTCATCACCTAAATGAGAAAAATAAGGGTGCTTACAAGTCTAGTTGGGTTAGTTGGACAAGATAGTAGTGAATGCAAGAGTTAGAAACATCAAGCATAAGAAATAAGCAAAGAACTAAACTAATAACAATAAAAGAAACTAAACTAAAGTGCTTAAGGGAAATAGAACAAAAAATAAACAACATGCATGACACCAATGGATAAGTT
>ML814762.1:102587-117219 GCA_009831015.1 Picea engelmannii | reverse complement strand
GTGTTAGTATTTTTTGATGATATACTAATCTATAGAAAGTCTTGGGAGGATCATGTGTGACATGTTGACAAGGTGCTACAACTACTAAAGGAGAAATAACTATATGCCAAACCATCCAAATGTTTCTTTGGGGTGAAGGAGGTAGAGTATTTGGGTCATATTGTATCTCATGAAGGTGACAAGGTAGACCCTAACAAGATTACGACCATGATGGACTGGTCGATTCCCAAAAAATTGAAGAATCCTAGAGGATTTTTGGGTTTGAAAAGTTACTACCGCAAGTTTGTTCGACACTATGGAAGAATAGTAGCACCTTTAATGACACTAACTAAGAAGGATGCATTTTCATGGACTCCAGAGGCAACTAAAGCTTTTGATCAACTTAAAGAGGTGATGTGCAAAGCTCCTATCTTGACCACTCTAGACTTCACAATTGTTTTTATTGTGGAATGTGATGCCTTGGGAAATGGAATTGGTGTTGTCCTAATGCAAGAAGGAAGGCCCCTAGATTTTGAAAGTCAACCACTCAAGGGAAAGGACTTACACAAACCCATTTATGAGAAGGAAATGATAGAAATACTAGATGCATTGAAGAAATTGCATCCTTACCTAATAGGTAGGAACTTCAAGGTAAAAACATATCATGATAGTCTTAAATACTTCTTAGAACAAAGAATATCTTCAGAAGAACAACAAAACTGGGTGACCAAGATATTGGGTTATGATTTTGAAATCATCTATAAAAAAGGAAAGCAAAATGTTGTGGCAGATGCACTCTCAAGAAAGGATGAATATATTGATTCCTTTCTCTGTGCTATCTCGATCATCCAACCCGATTGGATAATAGAAGCAAGGGATGAATGGAAGAATGACGAAAATGTGTGGACTCTCATTCAAAGGTGGAAACATGATTCCAATGCGTCAGATACATTTAGATGGAAAAATGATTTAGTATGGTACATATATTTCTTATATTTATGTAAGAACTCCCAACTCAAACAAAAGGTACTATTGGAATTGTACACCTCTCCAGTAGGAGGGGACTCAAGATTTTTGAAAACCTACCATAGGGTCAAGAAGGAATTTTTTTGGGATGGCCTTAAAACTGATGTTCAAAGGTTTGTGGAAGAATGTTTGGTTTCTCAACAAAATAAGGTGGAAACAATTAATACCCCAGGTCTTTTACAACCATTAGCCATCCCAAGTTAGCGCTGGGAGGAGGTTTCCATGGATTTCATCACAGGGTTACCAAAGTTTGAAGGAAAGTGTGTCATCATGGTGATCATTGATAGACTGATCAAGTACACACACTTTTGTGCACTCTCTCATCGTTTCAAAGCCAGTATAGTTTCCACCACATTCATGGAGATAGTTCAAAAGCTACATGGAAGCCCAAATATTATTGTAAGTGACAGAGATCCCATATTCACTGGACATTTTTGGACATAATTATTTTCTTGTTTGGGTACTCAATTGGCTCATAGCTCATCCTATCATCCTCAATCTGATGGAAAAACTGAGATAGTGAACAAATGTTTGGAAGGCCACCTTCATTTCTTTGTCTATGATAAACAAGCACAATGGTTCAAATGGTTACCCTTGGCAGAATGGTGGTATAACACTTCCTTTCATACTGGAACACAAATGAAACCATTTATGGCACTCTATGGATAGCACCCTCCTTCCATCACTTCTTCTCTAAAAGAAAAATCTAAGGTTCAAGCAGTGGAATATCACATCGAGCATCTACAAAAGGTTCTCCAAATCTTAAAGGAAAACCTGACCATGTTGCACAATCGCATGAAACAATAAGCATATCAAAATCATAGTGAAAGAAGTTTTGAAGTAGGGGATTGGGTGTTTTTAAGACTACAACCATACAAACATATGTCCCTCAATCAAGCCAAGAAGGATAATAAATTATCACCAAAGTACTATGGCCCTTATAAGTTGTTGCAAAAGATTGGTACTATGGCATACAAATTGGAGTTGCCTGCATCTTCATGAGTACACCCAGTTTTCCATGTTTCATGCTTAAAGAAGGTTATAGGTGACAAGATCCCAGTTCAAACTATATTTCCATAACTTGACAAGGAAGGAACTATCATATTGGAGCTTGAAGCCATTACTGACACAAGAATTCGCTAGCTGAGGAATAGATCCATTTCAGAGTATCTCATTAAATGGAGGAAACTACCGGTTGAAGACTCCACTTGGGAAGATGAGTGTTTTATACAGAAGCATCTAGAGTTACTCAAGCGTTTAAGAAAACACTTGTCTCAAGGGGAGGGGTATGTTAAGCCCTAAATAATGGCTCATTACCCCTTAATTGGGGCATATTACATTATTAATGTTATTTTATTTATGTTGGCTTGAGTCCATTATACCAAGGAAAACAGTTGTCTCAAGGGGAGGGGTATGTTAAGCCCTAAATAATGGCTCATTACCCCTTAATTGGGGCATATTACATTATTAATGTTATTTTATTTATGTCGGCTTGAATCCATTATGTTGTAATTGTACCTCCTAGTCTCCTATATATACCAAGGAGACATTTTCATTTGGAATCATCTTGTATTTGGACATTTATGTGGGGTATAAGGATGTTGCCCCCTTGAAGAGACTTATTAACTAAAATTATCTCTTTTTCAAGGCGTTGAGTACTTATTCTGAGGTTTTTTCTATGCTATATTGGTATTTGGCATTTACCACTCCTAGCTAGTGGGATCTTGCAGGATGTGCTCAATTCTAGTCTCGTCCATGGAGAAGAGCGATCAATCCAAGAAATTTCCTCATGGGACTCCTCTGCATATAATACTTCACAACAATAGGCTATCCAAGACGACAATGGAACTGAGGATGAACAAAAATGTTGTCATCATGATTTTGTGCACAGAGACTCAACAAGTACAAGCCATCTCAACTTCCGAAGGACCTTTGATCCATGGGATGATTCACATTTGTTTGCATTCATGCACCCATGCAATTTGAAGTTCTATTAAAAAACAAATCCTACTATTTTTCCCCCATTCCTATGAATGCAATTCACATCTCCATATCCATATTACTCTGATGGAAATTGCAGTTATAGAATTGAGATTTTCAAGGGGAGAGATAATTCCACCAATTCAACTTCTCGAGAAGAAGGTAATCCAAGTTCAACGTGGCTCTTCTAGTAAGTTGGGTAACTTCAATTTGATTTACGTTGGTTTTAATCAACTTCCAATCATCCCATGTACACAAAGGATTTCCCTGACCAACTTGTTTGGAAATAATCTGGTGATGCCTCAGACCCCTTCAATGTCTGGTCCCAAAATTGTTTCTCTCGCCATGGCTCACGGGAATGGTCAATAGAAAGCTCAGGAAAATATGGAGGATGAAATGGTGGATGATAACTTCACCACCACCCACCGAGTCTATCTCAGAGTAAACTCTCATAGTTCGAACCTCTCCTTCACTTTGGATACATTGGCTCAGCACATGACGCTCATTGGAAAACTTCAATATGAAGTAGATTTCCTTCATCGGCAAGGGGAGGTGATGCAAACTAGGATGGAAACGAGAAACACTTCACCAAACACTTCCATCCAGATCCATAATAAGAAGGTCAGTAGCAAGCCAGGAACCAATGAACAAACTCTTCTGCCAGACTTGAATGTGGCTCTGGAGCCACCTATTGATGAAGACTCCATAAAAAAAGAACAAAAAAATTGCATTCTGAATTTTGTATCCCTTTAGTAAGGCGAAGAAATACCATTTTTGAAATGTCTCAATTTTGGAACTAGTTTCCCTTGAATAATATCTAGGATTATTAATGTATTTTTGTAATTGATTGAAATATTCAGCTGGAATTTGTTCCTTACTAGCATATGACATTGTACTCAGCGACCTCGATCATGCCTTTTTTATAAATTAAAAAAGAGTAGCAAATAGGTAAAGAGTAGAAAAGGAATGTGGGAAACATATGAGTCAAGGGAATAATTGAAAAATAAAGATGGAGAAATATGTATAATACAAATCTGTAATAAAAAACTGTTGGATGAGGTCAAGAGATTGAAAGAAGAAAATAAGCATTGCCAAAATCAAGAAAAAACAAGGATCATGGGTGAAGAGACAACCAAAATACTTGAAGAGGAAATTTCGAAGAAGGTTGAGGAATCCCTAAATATTTATGACTTTAAATCAAAGGTGCAACCTAAAATTGAAGGACATAAGTATTTTATATATGGGGTCAAATTGCAACTTTAAGAGGAGAAATAAGACAATATTAAAGGTCACCAGAAGATACTTGAAGAATTTGAACTCCATCTAGAGGATGTACATGTCAAATATGATGGTATTGTCTCCAAGGCTAGATTAATCAAATACCAAGCAAAGAGAACAAAGGATGCCATTATATCTGAAAACAAGACAAATGAAATGGGTGGGTAGAGTGAAGGAAAAATATCATATTTGAAACCATATAGACACACTCATTACCAAGAAATGCTTCAATGAAGACCAACATTGTCAAGGAAGAAAATGGAATACACATAATTATTCATGGAACAGGGCATCACAAAACCATTATTCAATAGGATATTATTAGAGACCAACAAATACTACAAATTGGCGAAGTTACAACAACAATACATGGAATCAAAGGAAATAAACTTATGCAACAAGCATCCATTAAGGATTAAGACCAAAAGTAATTGAGTTTTGATGGATGGATCATCATCAATGGAAATAAAAATAAGGAAAATACAAAAACTGTATTACTTGGTTTCATCACATATAAAGCCTTTAACTGCAAAACTTTGAGGACAAAGATTTTCAAGGAGGGTACTATGGTATGACCCTGAGTGGGGAATATATGGGGTTAAATATATATGATATGACCCCAAGGGGGGCATATATGGGGTTAAATTTACATGTAATGGGTAAATGTATATGTAATAGTGGTCAACTTAATAATAAAGGGACCGCATGTGCAATGTGGGAATAGGTTTATATAGAGATCATGTAGTCATTATTTTGTATAGGTGATTTGGATGTATGAATGCATTGGGGCATTTGGAGGAGGTTCTCCTATTCTTTAAGGAGTTATTGTGTAACTCATCTCTCTTATCTATCTTGGAGTTGTCTTTTATTCTCATATTTGGTGTACATGCTGTGTATTTTTGGTTTATTATGCTCTCTTAAGCATTTGGTTCATAAAATGATAGCAATTGAATAAGGTAAAAGATAAATGTTTTCATTTGACAATGCCATGGAGAAGGAGGCAGTTGATTCTTAATATTAATTAATGGTACAATAAATTTCACTTATTATGAACAAAATCCTTATAACTAAAACTATCTAAACTACTCTAAAAAATAAGTGTGCATTTACACTAAAACTCTAGACATTTTATGATGAGTTTTTCATTGCAACCCATTTTCCCTTTCCTCATAACTATTTCTTATCCTCTCTTGAGTCATATGATATGCAATAGTATTTTGAAGTACTTTGGGATAAACTCCTTGAAACTTTCCCAAATAAACATGAATAGTGAGTACTCTTTCCGCACTGGAATTATATGCGAATGCAGAATACTGGGTATCATGACTCTAATCCTATATTGTAATGGCTCAAATTTCAATAAATCTAGATGCACAAATAAAAAAAAAATTTGCAACCATTAATTAATAAAAATAAATTTAGTTTCATTATTGATTTCATATTCCACATGAAAAGTGAGTGGTGAGAATCTTACCTAAGAGTTGTAGAAATAAACTTACTTACAACGATGTGAACGCATAACCATTACACCCCAATATTTGAATTCAACATGCCGCAACCAAGTGTGGGGGATGACTCTCCACCCAACCAACCCCTCAGTAAAAAAAATGAGAACCTGCGAGCCCTCAATCACCTACCTATGCCAGCTTCCAAGCCTTTCCATCAATTGCACAAGCAAAAGATATCACATTTCTTTCTCCACCTTCATTACATAGAATTCCTTTTGTCCATCCATGCAAATAGACTACATCCATATGTTCCACTTGTCATCATGTAGCTTTAACTTAATTTATCTTTTCTTCGATCTCTTTTTAGCAATTTCTCTTCTTTTTATCTTTTTCTTTTATTATAATTTCTTAGTTATTTTAACATCTTTTTATTTATTATTATTCTTTTTACTTTAATTTATTATTATCGATTTATTATTTAACACAATTTATTTATTATTTATTACTAAAATTGGAAGTATGGGGTATTACATATAT
Source organism: Picea engelmannii (assembly GCA_009831015.1). Taxonomy (NCBI): domain Eukaryota; kingdom Viridiplantae; phylum Streptophyta; class Pinopsida; order Pinales; family Pinaceae; genus Picea; species Picea engelmannii. Next base: position 110,971 of record ML814762.1, on the reverse strand, counting down.
CCCATATCCTACACTGCTTTAGCATGTAGATGTGGAACCCATGCCTTGTGCCCTTCCCTCGTCACCTTAGCATTTTTGCATTTCCATATGATCTTTTCCTTTTCACCCAATCCATTTTCCTCGCATTTGAACACATCCACATTATTCAATTACTTTCCCTTGTAAATCTGTTGTAGTCATATACTTCTATCTGTCCCACATTCCACATTCTGCTTGACTTTTATCATGTAGATGTAGAACCCCCCATCTCCATTTTCCCCATGCATTTCAAGTGGGGACCACTACATTTAAATATGGAATTCTGAATTTAAAGTGAAATACAATGGTGGCTAAATATGACGATGATCTTTATGGAGAATATATTCATGTGTTGTGAAATTTGTTGATGTGGCATTTTTGAAAGGAAAATAAAGGATTAGTCATGCATGACATTATTTTACTATTTGGAAAACATAGGGTACTATAGAGGAGAAGAATGACACACGAGAATAAGTTCAAAACCTTTTTTGAAGATATTTTAAACTTCTTGGCTCATAATAACAAGTACTTCCATTGGGTTGTTGCATAAAATGGTACTAAGGAATGTAGGAAGAACAAAGGAAAATAAATTATGGAGTTTAGGGTTGGCACATGTTCGCTGTATGGTTGAAGTTTTTGACTTCATAGAGGTTGTATACTAGTCTTCCAAGCATTTTGATTTCTATCATATATTGGTGAATGTAAAGGAGGAAGGGAGTAGATGTTGGTTTCCCTCATCCCTTAGACATTTGAGAGAGTGCTCTACTTTCCAGAATATACAAAGATATTAAGACTCTCTAAAACTGATGTATTCTTAAAGACACACAGGGGTGGAAGCACCATTTTGAAGAAATGGCTTCTACAACCAACAAAGGACAATTACAAGGCATACTAGATAGACATCACTGAATTGGTTGAGCCTTATCAAGAGCTTGCTTGGATAATTAGTAAAGAAACCACAACACATGTTCCTCTGTGTGTTGTATGTCATATATTACACCTTTCACACATATGTGATTTTTGATTTAAGGGAGCTTATTTAAATTGAAATTGCTCATTAGTTGGCCAAGTTTTAGAAGATGAGGGGATTCTTATGTCCTCGTACTTGATTTTTTCATTGTTTTTATTAATTCTTTTGAGAGGTTGTTTCCAAAGGGAGATGTTAACTTTGAAACATATCTATTTCAATGTTAATATCCATCCTTGTTAAGACATAAATCTTCTTTTCTATTTATATAAAGTTTAGGATTATTTTGTTTGGAGCTTAAGGTGTATGTTAACTAGAAATGAACTGAAGCACATAAAAATATAATCTAAAAACATTCTCACAAGGAGAGAATAATATTTTTATCTGGAGCATAATACATACATTAGACTACATATTTTTATTTTTGAATGGAAACTTTATATATTGATAAAAATTGTATGTGATTGATTTTTTCTAATTGAATTATGTTGATGGTATGTGAAGTGGTTTATCTTCAAAATAAAAAGAAACAATTCAGTTCTATCCCTTTCAAGCGTGTCAGGTTCATTATGAAGAGAATTGCACATAGAACCAAAATATATTGTGGTTTTGATTATTTTGACTTGAAGGAGGTTGATGAAATTTGGGGTTTTGATCCCAAGGGGGTTTTCAAAACACACCTAATTTCATTCAATTATGACTCCTCTTTTCTTGAGTTAGATGAACAAGCATAAAGAGTTGGAGACAATGAATATATAGGCATGTAAACCAAGAGAATGGATAAAACTTTTGATCCTATTCATAGCTTTGATGAAAAAGTAAGGATCATATCCCTCCAAGATGATGTTTGTAATATTAATGAAGTATATTATATTAAGTAAATTATTAATTAGTTAAACTCTTGAATAATTGAATCCATTCTAGGAAAGTCAATGACTATATTAATTAAATTTTAGAATTAGTGATCTAGTGTTATGTAAATAATGACTTGGGAATCAATATCATATATGTTTTTATAAATATATGTGGTAGCCTCCAATTTGGTATCAAATCCTATCATAGGAAAGAATCATGGATGAACTTCACCAAATTCATGATGATATATCACCATTCACCCTCTGTAGTTGGTACTCACTACAATAGCCACTCCAACCATAATGCATTCAGTGACCTAGTCACCATTCACCATTCCATAGAAGTAGTCCTCTATTTGACTCAAGACAATTTCCTACCACCTAACAACCACTTCCTCATCCACCAATTGTCAATGATTATATTTTCCACTTATCATGAGAGTTGGTTATTGATCCATTTGTCACATTTCAATGAAGACAACAATGATAAATCATGCAGAATTCATAAATGTCAAGGAAAGATACGGGGTTTTTCAATAAAACCTCTTCCATGACAAAATATAATAATGATATAAAGGAGATAAACACTAGATTATTGCAGGATATGACATAAACATTATCCAAAAATTTCAACAAGATGAGAAAAATGATATCCAAAAAGGTAGACATGTTGAACATGGTGCTCTCCAAAAAAGTTGGCAAAGTGGAGTTTGAAATAAATGAATGGTGAAGGAATTACAACTAGATCAAAGGAATAATCGACACAATGAAAAGAAGAAATAGAGGATCAACTAGCCCAAACTCCCACTCTTCTTTTCCTCCACCACACCATTCATCCAACAAGGGCACCTTTGGCTATTTTTCATAAAATAAAAATTGGTATACCAGAATTTGACGATGAGGATAATAATGAGGGTACAAGATGGATAAATAAACTCAAATTCTATTTTGATATGTATCTGAGGCATTATGATGAGGGGAAAATTAATTTTTTGTCTTTGCACTTGGAGAAATAAACTTGTAGTTAGTTCATGTGGTGGAATTCAAAATCCAAAGCATTAGAAAGAGACTAGGATATATTCAAAAATATTTTTTTAAAAATATTTTAGGATATAGAATAGAAGGAATTATTTTCCAAATTCACTTGATTGCAATAATCTGGTATAATGGAAGAGTATTTTAATGATTTACATGTGATGGCTACTTGAGTGCTAGACCTATCAGAAGATTGACTTCTACAAATCACCATATTAGAGTTGAAAGGGAATATAAAAAAAGAACTCAAGTGCATAAGATATCAAGGATGCAGAGAGAGCATGATAAGCCACCAAACTCATTGAATATAAATGGATGTCTTATTAGAAAACCCATTGGCCCCATACTGAAAAACCAATCTCAAAATATATTCCTCCTAAAAAAATTATTTTTCCAGCATACATAAAGGATGAAAAAAATAATTTTTTTAAAAGTCATGCACCTAATTGTAGTCTAGGGCATAAATGAAAAGAAAAAAAATCCACATATGAGAAGTACATAGAAACAATAGTGAAAAAAAGGAAGAATCAAGTGATACATATTCATCTGATGCAGAAATGAAGGATTTGATTAAGGAATCCAAAAACCCTAGAAAATCTAGCAATCAAAATACCATCCCAACACTTGGCTGTCACGATAGTGGGAATTTTGCAACCCTAATCTCTTAAGGTTTTTTGTTACATTAAGAAAACAAGAGTATTGGTACTTATAGATAGTGGCATTTCACATATTTTCATAGATACTAGAGTGGAAAAAAAATTAAATATGTTAATCTACCCTACCTTTCACTTTCAATTTGCAATACTGAGGGATAAAACTACTTCATGTGATGGGTAATTCCATAAGGCAGAGTTGTCTATTAATGATTATAAAATAAAGTCTCCTATGTATGCCATGGTAACTAGGGGATTATACATAATACTGGGAGCCCAATGGTTGGCCATAATTGATATGGTGGGGTTAAATTTATAGAAAAAATTCCTAAGTTTTTATGAAAACGAAAGAAATACAAGTTCCATGGAATCAAGCACCCCCCCACCCCCCAAATAGTCTCATCCAATGGAATGGAAAAAATCACTAAGAAAGGATCCAATCTTATCTTCTATGTTTTTATTCAATGGAGGGAGAACCTAATAAAAGAAATGATCCAAAAGGACTATATAATATTCTTTGGAAATATAATACCATTTTTCAATACTTACCTCATGGTACTCCTCTAGAACAATTCAGAGATCATATCATAGAATTGATCCCTAGATAAACCTAAGTCAAGAGAAAATATTACAGGAAGTCCCATAGACACAAAATGGAAATTGAATTCTTGGTGCAAGAATTATTGGATTGTGGCATTATAACCCGAAGCAAGAATCCATTTTAAGCACCAATAATACTCATAAGGAAAAATTATGGTTCATATAGACTTTGTATGGACTATCAAGCATTAAAAAAAATTACCATTAATGATAAGTTTTCTATTATGTTTGTGGATGAAATATTGGATGTTATTCATAGTGTTAAGTATTTCTCCAAGATTGATCTGAAATCAAGTTATTACCAGATAAGAATATGAGAAGATGACATTCCCAAAATTGTTTTTTGTATCTATGAATGCATGTATGAATTTCATGTCATGCCTTTAGGACTATCCAATGCCCCAAATACATTGGAGACAACAATGAATGACCTATTCTATCCATACTTGTGGAAGTTTGTACTTGTGTTCCTTGAAAATGTACTTATTTACAACAAAATTTGGAGGTTACACCTAAAGCACACAAAGATAGTGTTGAAACTATTAAAGAGAGCAAGTTCGATGCAAAAAAATCAAAATGGAATTTTGGAAGGGGAGAGATATAATTTTTGGGCCAAGATATATCAATAGAAGGAATCAAGGTAGACCCAAATAATATTGTGGTGATTAGTAATTTTCCTACTCCACAAACTATCACATCATTATGAGGGGTTTTAGGTCTTATAGGTTATTACAAAAAATCTGAAAAAAATTGTGCAGAGATTGTTGCCCCACTAACAACATTGTTGAAAAAATATGCCTTTAGATGGAATGATGCAATATAAGATTGTTTTAAGAGGATGGATATCTTAATGAATTCCACTCTTATTTTGGTTTCTTCAAAAGTCACAAAACCTTTTGTACTCAAATGTAATTATTTAGGGACATGAACATGAGTTGTGATTATGAAAAAAAATCACCCCATTGACTTTGAAGGTGTAAGTGTTGGATGGTTTACCTCAAAAGAGTGACTAAAGAAAACCATTTTCTACAGAGAAGTATATGCACTATTGACATAAAGTTATTAGTGAAGTGATTCTATTAAAAGAGTAAGATTATGAATGAGAAATAAGGAAAGGAACACTCAACAAACTACAAAATTAACAAAACAAATAATAGGGAAGCAATTATACTCTTTATAGTACCAATGAAGAATGATTTGGCCTTGAGATACACTTGGGAAGAATGATTGAGCTTGGTGATCTCTCACACTCTTTGTGGGAGGGTTATTTTTTTCTCAAATGGATCTCTATGTTGGGTACTAGTTTTGATTCCTTCACAAGGCCCATTCACCTCCAATTTTGACCTCACAACCTCTACTTTTACCCATTTTCACATAATTCATGGAATAATGAGCATTATATGAGGTAACAAGTTGTTATTTTGAGATTAAATCTCAATTTTACTTTTGAATAGTATTAAGATCTATTTTTTTAGCAAAATCACCTACATTTAAGTTATTACAGGAATTAACCCTGTTTTACCAGTTATTATAGGAATTCGAGATTAGCATACTTCCACTTACTCGGAAGGGAAAATTCCACTTGGAGACACTTCATCAACATTAGGATATGGTGATTTACCTATTCCTCCATTCGCATAGCAGTCAATACTTGCTGGTTAACACATGGTCAAAATCGACATGTAATTACAAGAAATGTGTAAAGTTAGATGTAAATCTGCCAACTTGCTCATAGAATCAGGGACACAATGCTAGGAGAGAGGTGTGTGATTCAACTAGAAAAAGTATCAAGGATTCAATCGAGATAATCATGGAGAAGTTATGCTCAGTGCTATACTTAATATTTATGCTATTTTTTTGAATTTAGTTTTGGAAAAGCACTTGAATTCTTGAAGACATGTATAAATATTAGAGAAACAAGGGATACCAAGTTAGAGAGAATATTATGATTATGAGCTAGAAATATGGTAACTGCTGAATTATACTAAAGAGTTAATATAATGGATCTTTGCATTTAATTCATGAGTAAGATATTCTATGCAATTCGATTTTTTCTTAAACAACATATTCTAGGAGGGCCCCTTGGTCTATGTTGTATTTATGTAAGTTGTTTTATAAGTTTATTTTTCTACTTGCATTCATTTCTTGTAGAGTTACATGCTTTGTTTCAATTTACTGTAGATTAAGAATTCGGTTTAATTAGTTTGCAAACGATGTTCCTTTGAATATGGTTATTCATGATTGTTCTAGATATTGATGCTAAGACAACACCTTGATTGATTTATATTTCATCTACTGTTCCATACAAAGAATCATCACACAATATACTCATAGCTTGAACTATATTTGCAATTCCTTTCTATCTTTCTTATCAACACATTTCATTATTTCATTTATAGAATAATTTACTTTTTATTCATCTTTTTAACTCACACTCTGAATTAACCCTTGTTGGCCTTGAATCTTGGTTGACTTAAACAAAGTGCGTTTGCAAGTAGACACACTTTGATAGTGACTGATTTACTTGTAATTTGATTCCCTACCATAGACAGTCAAGTCTAAGTGACCATGACCAAAAGAACCAATTCCTATTTGTGAGTCTGACACTTTGTTTCTTTGATTTTAGTAGGAGTTCATAGGAAATTTCAAGACTAGGTCTGCACATATTGTGCCTATGTCTAATAAGTTTACTTACCTGGATTGATAGAAAATAATGAGGAATCTAGAACATTATATCAACCCAACATTTTGGAACTGTTTCCAGGGAGGAACTAAAGGAATTATTTTTGAAATTGCAAATTGTTTTTTGTTTGTTTGATTTTCATTTTCTGCTTTCAAATAATTGTTTGTATTTTTAGTTTTGATATGTGTATTTTCGACAGGGAGGAGTGAATACTGTAAGATGAAAGGTTAAAACTTGCACACTCACTTTGGTGATCATTCACAAGTCCTTTTCATGCACATATTGAATGCATAAACCAATTAGGCCTAGGGATAGTAAGGGTAGGTTCATTGAATCATAAAAATAAGTTCCAGAATAACCAAAAACATCATAAAAATGAAAACAACCCCCCCATACAAAACCACTTATTAAACCACCTTCACAACCATATACTAAGCCACCCTCATAAATCATCTCTTAAACCACTTACCAAACCATCTACTTCATCATATTCAAAACCATCTACTAAGTCATCGATTGAACCTCTTATCAAAACATCTATAAAACACCCCAAAACTAACTTGCTTGATATTCTTGCTTGATATTGATATTGATATTCTAAAGGCCTTCGGGATGAATATATTGATATTATTAATCTTATGGGTTCTGATGATATTTAATCCTTACCATTTGAACAAATTGCTAATTGTTGCAGGAGATATTCTAGGGTAAAATCTAAACCTAGAAAAAGTTAGAGGGATTCCCTTTCAAAAGCAACAATATCTGCACCAAGGGGTATTAGTAAAGCTGGAATTGGAAACTTGCTAGAAAAATTTAAAACTGAACTCATGGGTACATTAAATTCTTAGTTTGATGATTTTAATGCCAATAAATAACAACAAGATGAAATTGTATCTTTATCCATTTTTCTTCCTTGATTGTAGATGAAATCATCCTAAAAAAGAATGTCCACTAAATAAGGTTCAAATTTGTAAAATTTATGCAGAAAAACATGCAACAAAGGATTTTACTTTTCTACTTTGATTGAAGGTTACGTTCAAAGGAGATAATTACCAAACATAATCAATGTATAACATAGCAACTAGATGACCATGGAAACCAAGGCCAACATGTATGTTTCCATACCCTTCTATTCAATTTTCTGCATTTCCTATGCAAAAACCTAGACAAACATTATGCAATGCTCCCATGCCATGGAAATCAGGGCCTCCTCAACAAACTTATAATCCACCTTATCAACAAAATTAGAGAGGAAATAACCATGGTAATCGGAAACCCTATACGTTTTAGAAACAATATTCACCTCAATATCAACCACAACAGTATTATCAATAGTCACAACAATTCTATCCCCAACAATACCAAGAAAACCCCTTTCCATCACCAACACCACCTAAACTAACTCAATCTCAACCTCTAAAAATTCCTTCAACTCAACAACCTCCACGACCTACACCAATTCCTTCCCAACTGATAGCAAATCCAAACAACCAAAAAGACAAAGTTGTTTACAACACCAAAGTAGATAGTTTTCCCACTTATGGAATTGCTCTTGTAGTATTACAAGAATTTCC
>ML814762.1:82854-94185 GCA_009831015.1 Picea engelmannii | reverse complement strand
AAGTCAATGGGGTGATTTTTTTTCATAATCACAACTCATGTTCATGTCCCTAAATAATTACATTTGAGTACAAAAGGTTTTGTGACTTTTGAAGAAACCAAAATAAGAGTGGAATTCATTAAGATATCCATCCTCTTAAAACAATCTTATATTGCATCATTCCATCTAAAGGCATATTTTTTCAACAATGTTGTTAGTGGGGCAACAATCTCTGCACAATTTTTTTCAGATTTTTTGTAATAACCTATAAGACCTAAAACCCCTCATAATGATGTGATAGTTTGTGGAGTAGGAAAATTACTAATCACCACAATATTATTTGGGTCTACCTTGATTCCTTCTATTGATATATCTTGGCCCAAAAATTATATCTCTCCCCTTCCAAAATTCCATTTTGATTTTTTTGCATCGAACTTGCTCTCTTTAATAGTTTCAACACTATCTTTGTGTGCTTTAGGTGTAACCTCCAAATTTTGTTGTAAATAAGTACATTTTCAAGGAACACAAGTACAAACTTCCACAAGTATGGATAGAATAGGTCATTCATTGTTGTCTCCAATGTATTTGGGGCATTGGATAGTCCTAAAGGCATGACATGAAATTCATACATGCATTCATAGATACAAAAAACAATTTTGGGAATGTCATCTTCTCATATTCTTATCTGGTAATAACTTGATTTCAGATCAATCTTGGAGAAATACTTAACACTATGAATAACATCCAATATTTCATCCACAAACATAATAGAAAACTTATCATTAATGGTAATTTTTTTTAATGCTTGATAGTCCATACAAAGTCTATATGAACCATAATTTTTCCTTATGAGTATTATTGGTGCTTAAAATGGATTCTTGCTTCGGGTTATAATGCCACAATCCAATAATTCTTGCACCAAGAATTCAATTTCCATTTTGTGTCTATGGGACTTCCTGTAATATTTTCTCTTGACTTAGGTTTATCTAGGGATCAATTCTATGATATGATCTCTGAATTGTTCTAGAGGAGTACCATGAGGTAAGTATTGAAAAATGGTATTATATTTCCAAAGAATATTATATAGTCCTTTTGGATCATTTCTTTTATTAGGTTCTCCCTCCATTGAATAAAAACATAGAAGATAAGATTGGATCCTTTCTTAGTGATTTTTTCCATTCCATTGGATGAGACTATTTGGGGGGTGGGGGGGTGCTTGATTCCATGGAACTTGTATTTCTTTCGTTTTCATAAAAACTTAGGAATTTTTTCTATAAATTTAACCCCACCATATCAATTATGGCCAACCATTGGGCTCCCAGTATTATGTATAATCCCCTAGTTACCATGGCATACATAGGAGACTTTATTTTATAATCATTAATAGACAACTCTGCCTTATGGAATTACCCATCACATGAAGTAGTTTTATCCCTCAGTATTGCAAATTGAAAGTGAAAGGTAGGGTAGATTAACATATTTAATTTTTTTTCCACTCTAGTATCTATGAAAATATGTGAAATGCCACTATCTATAAGTACCAATACTCTTGTTTTCTTAATGTAACAAAAAACCTTAAGAGATTAGGGTTGCAAAATTCCCACTATCGTGACAGCCAAGTGTTGGGATGGTATTTTGATTGCTAGATTTTCTAGGGTTTTTGGATTCCTTAATCAAATCCTTCATTTCTGCATCAGATGAATATGTATCACTTGATTCTTCCTTTTTTTCACTATTGTTTCTATGTACTTCTCATATGTGGATTTTTTTTCTTTTCATTTATGCCCTAGACTACAATTAGGTGCATGACTTTTAAAAAAATTATTTTTTTCATCCTTTATGTATGCTGGAAAAATAATTTTTTTAGGAGGAATATATTTTGAGATTGGTTTTTCAGTATGGGGCCAATGGGTTTTCTAATAAGACATCCATTTATATTCAATGAGTTTGGTGGCTTATCATGCTCTCTCTGCATCCTTGATATCTTATGCACTTGAGTTCTTTTTTTATATTCCCTTTCAACTCTAATATGGTGATTTGTAGAAGTCAATCTTCTGATAGGTCTAGCACTCAAGTAGCCATCACATGTAAATCATTAAAATACTCTTCCATTATACCAGATTATTGCAATCAAGTGAATTTGGAAAATAATTCCTTCTATTCTATATCCTAAAATATTTTTAAAAAAATATTTTTGAATATATCCTAGTCTCTTTCTAATGCTTTGGATTTTGAATTCCACCACATGAACTAACTACAAGTTTATTTCTCCAAGTGCAAAGACAAAAAATTAATTTTCCCCTCATCATAATGCCTCAGATACATATCAAAATAGAATTTGAGTTTATTTATCCATCTTGTACCCTCATTATTATCCTCATCGTCAAATTCTGGTATACCAATTTTTATTTTATGAAAAATAGCCAAAGGTGCCCTTGTTGGATGAATGGTGTGGTGGAGGAAAAGAAGAGTGGGAGTTTGGGCTAGTTGATCCTCTATTTCTTCTTTTCATTGTGTCGATTATTCCTTTGATCTAGTTGTAATTCCTTCACCATTCATTTATTTCAAACTCCACTTTGCCAACTTTTTTGGAGAGCACCATGTTCAACATGTCTACCTTTTTGGATATCATTTTTCTCATCTTGTTGAAATTTTTGGATAATGTTTATGTCATATCCTGCAATAATCTAGTGTTTATCTCCTTTATATCATTATTATATTTTGTCATGGAAGAGGTTTTATTGAAAAACCCCGTATCTTTCCTTGACATTTATGAATTCTGCATGATTTATCATTGTTGTCTTCATTGAAATGTGACAAATGGATCAATAACCAACTCTCATGATAAGTGGAAAATATAATCATTGACAATTGGTGGATGAGGAAGTGGTTGTTAGGTGGTAGGAAATTGTCTTGAGTCAAATAGAGGACTACTTCTATGGAATGGTGAATGGTGACTAGGTCACTGAATGCATTATGGTTGGAGTGGCTATTGTAGTGAGTACCAACTACAGAGGGTGAATGGTGATATATCATCATGAATTTGGTGAAGTTCATCCATGATTCTTTCCTATGATAGGATTTGATACCAAATTGGAGGCTACCACATATATTTATAAAAACATATATGATATTGATTCCCAAGTCATTATTTACATAACACTAGATCACTAATTCTAAAATTTAATTAATATAGTCATTGACTTTCCTAGAATGGATTCAATTATTCAAGAGTTTAACTAATTAATAATTTACTTAATATAATATACTTCATTAATATTACAAACATCATCTTGGAGGGATATGATCCTTACTTTTTCATCAAAGCTATGAATAGGATCAAAAGTTTTATCCATTCTCTTGGTTTACATGCCTATATATTCATTGTCTCCAACTCTTTATGCTTGTTCATCTAACTCAAGAAAAGAGGAGTCATAATTGAATGAAATTAGGTGTGTTTTGAAAACCCCCTTGGGATCAAAACCCCAAATTTCATCAACCTCCTTCAAGTCAAAATAATCAAAACCACAATATATTTTGGTTCTATGTGCAATTCTCTTCATAATGAACCTGACACGCTTGAAAGGGATAGAACTGAATTGTTTCTTTTTATTTTGAAGATAAACCACTTCACATACCATCAACATAATTCAATTAGAAAAAATCAATCACATACAATTTTTATCAATATATAAAGTTTCCATTCAAAAATAAAAATATGTAGTCTAATGTATGTATTATGCTCCAGATAAAAATATTATTCTCTCCTTGTGAGAATGTTTTTAGATTATATTTTTATGTGCTTCAGTTCATTTCTAGTTAACATACACCTTAAGCTCCAAACAAAATAATCCTAAACTTTATATAAATAGAAAAGAAGATTTATGTCTTAACAAGGATGGATATTAACATTGAAATAGATATGTTTCAAAGTTAACATCTCCCTTTGGAAACAACCTCTCAAAAGAATTAATAAAAACAATGAAAAAATCAAGTACGAGGACATAAGAATCCCCTCATCTTCTAAAACTTGGCCAACTAATGAGCAATTTCAATTTAAATAAGCTCCCTTAAATCAAAAATCACATATGTGTGAAAGGTGTAATATATGACATACAACACACAGAGGAACATGTGTTGTGGTTTCTTTACTAATTATCCAAGCAAGCTCTTGATAAGGCTCAACCAATTCAGTGATGTCTATCTAGTATGCCTTGTAATTGTCCTTTGTTGGTTGTAGAAGCCATTTCTTCAAAATGGTGCTTCCACCCCTGTGTGTCTTTAAGAATACATCAGTTTTAGAGAGTCTTAATATCTTTGTATATTCTGGAAAGTAGAGCACTCTCTCAAATGTCTAAGGGATGAGGGAAACCAACATCTACTCCCTTCCTCCTTTACATTCACCAATATATGATAGAAATCAAAATGCTTGGAAGACTAGTATACAACCTCTATGAAGTCAAAAACTTCAACCATACAGCGAACATGTGCCAACCCTAAACTCCATAATTTATTTTCCTTTGTTCTTCCTACATTCCTTAGTACCATTTTATGCAACAACCCAATGGAAGTACTTGTTATTATGAGCCAAGAAGTTTAAAATATCTTCAAAAAAGGTTTTGAACTTATTCTCGTGTGTCATTCTTCTCCTCTATAGTACCCTATGTTTTCCAAATAGTAAAATAATGTCATGCATGACTAATCCTTTATTTTCCTTTCAAAAATGCCACATCAACAAATTTCACAACACATGAATATATTCTCCATAAAGATCATCGTCATATTTAGCCACCATTGTATTTCACTTTAAATTCAGAATTCCATATTTAAATGTAGTGGTCCCCACTTGAAATGCATGGGGAAAATGGAGATGGGGGGTTCTACATCTACATGATAAAAGTCAAGCAGAATGTGGAATGTGGGACAGATAGAAGTATATGACTACAACAGATTTACAAGGGAAAGTAATTGAATAATGTGGATGTGTTCAAATGCGAGGAAAATGGATTGGGTGAAAAGGAAAAGATCATATGGAAATGCAAAAATGCTAAGGTGACGAGGGAAGGGCACAAGGCATGGGTTCCACATCTACATGCTAAAGCAGTGTAGGATATGGGATATATGTAATACCCCATACTTCCAATTTTAGTAATAAATAATAAATAAATTGTGTTAAATAATAAATCGATAATAATAAATTAAAGTAAAAAGAATAATAATAAATAAAAAGATGTTAAAATAACTAAGAAATTATAATAAAAGAAAAAGATAAAAAGAAGAGAAATTGCTAAAAAGAGATCGAAGAAAAGATAAATTAAGTTAAAGCTACATGATGACAAGTGGAACATATGGATGTAGTCTATTTGCATGGATGGACAAAAGGAATTCTATGTAATGAAGGTGGAGAAAGAAATGTGATATCTTTTGCTTGTGCAATTGATGGAAAGGCTTGGAAGCTGGCATAGGTAGGTGATTGAGGGCTCGCAGGTTCTCATTTTTTTTACTGAGGGGTTGGTTGGGTGGAGAGTCATCCCCCACACTTGGTTGCGGCATGTTGAATTCAAATATTGGGGTGTAATGGTTATGCGTTCACATCGTTGTAAGTAAGTTTATTTCTACAACTCTTAGGTAAGATTCTCACCACTCACTTTTCATGTGGAATATGAAATCAATAATGAAACTAAATTTATTTTTATTAATTAATGGTTGCAAATTTTTTTTTTATTTGTGCATCTAGATTTATTGAAATTTGAGCCATTACAATATAGGATTAGAGTCATGATACCCAGTATTCTGCATTCGCATATAATTCCAGTGCGGAAAGAGTACTCACTATTCATGTTTATTTGGGAAAGTTTCAAGGAGTTTATCCCAAAGTACTTCAAAATACTATTGCATATCATATGACTCAAGAGAGGATAAGAAATAGTTATGAGGAAAGGGAAAATGGGTTGCAATGAAAAACTCATCATAAAATGTCTAGAGTTTTAGTGTAAATGCACACTTATTTTTTAGAGTAGTTTAGATAGTTTTAGTTATAAGGATTTTGTTCATAATAAGTGAAATTTATTGTACCATTAATTAATATTAAGAATCAACTGCCTCCTTCTCCATGGCATTGTCAAATGAAAACATTTATCTTTTACCTTATTCAATTGCTATCATTTTATGAACCAAATGCTTAAGAGAGCATAATAAACCAAAAATACACAGCATGTACACCAAATATGAGAATAAAAGACAACTCCAAGATAGATAAGAGAGATGAGTTACACAATAACTCCTTAAAGAATAGGAGAACCTCCTCCAAATGCCCCAATGCATTCATACATCCAAATCACCTATACAAAATAATGACTACATGATCTCTATATAAACCTATTCCCACATTGCACATGCGGTCCCTTTATTATTAAGTTGACCACTATTACATATACATTTACCCATTACATGTAAATTTAACCCCATATATGCCCCCCTTGGGGTCATATCATATATATTTAACCCCATATATTCCCCACTCAGGGTCATACCATAGTACCCTCCTTGAAAATCTTTGTCCTCAAAGTTTTGCAGTTAAAGGCTTTATATGTGATGAAACCAAGTAATACAGTTTTTGTATTTTCCTTATTTTTATTTCCATTGATGATGATCCATCCATCAAAACTCAATTACTTTTGGTCTTAATCCTTAATGGATGCTTGTTGCATAAGTTTATTTCCTTTGATTCCATGTATTGTTGTTGTAACTTCGCCAATTTGTAGTATTTGTTGGTCTCTAATAATATCCTATTGAATAATGGTTTTGTGATGCCCTGTTCCATGAATAATTATGTGTATTCCATTTTCTTCCTTGACAATGTTG
This sequence comes from Picea engelmannii, assembly GCA_009831015.1. Classification (NCBI taxonomy): domain Eukaryota; kingdom Viridiplantae; phylum Streptophyta; class Pinopsida; order Pinales; family Pinaceae; genus Picea; species Picea engelmannii. Next base: position 87,342 of record ML814762.1, on the reverse strand, counting down.
GTCTTCATTGAAGCATTTCTTGGTAATGAGTGTGTCTATATGGTTTCAAATATGATATTTTTCCTTCACTCTACCCACCCATTTCATTTGTCTTGTTTTCAGATATAATGGCATCCTTTGTTCTCTTTGCTTGGTATTTGATTAATCTAGCCTTGGAGACAATACCATCATATTTGACATGTACATCCTCTAGATGGAGTTCAAATTCTTCAAGTATCTTCTGGTGACCTTTAATATTGTCTTATTTCTCCTCTTAAAGTTGCAATTTGACCCCATATATAAAATACTTATGTCCTTCAATTTTAGGTTGCACCTTTGATTTAAAGTCATAAATATTTAGGGATTCCTCAACCTTCTTCGAAATTTCCTCTTCAAGTATTTTGGTTGTCTCTTCACCCATGATCCTTGTTTTTTCTTGATTTTGGCAATGCTTATTTTCTTCTTTCAATCTCTTGACCTCATCCAACAGTTTTTTATTACAGATTTGTATTATACATATTTCTCCATCTTTATTTTTCAATTATTCCCTTGACTCATATGTTTCCCACATTCCTTTTCTACTCTTTACCTATTTGCTACTCTTTTTTAATTTATAAAAAAGGCATGATCGAGGTCGCTGAGTACAATGTCATATGCTAGTAAGGAACAAATTCCAGCTGAATATTTCAATCAATTACAAAAATACATTAATAATCCTAGATATTATTCAAGGGAAACTAGTTCCAAAATTGAGACATTTCAAAAATGGTATTTCTTCGCCTTACTAAAGGGATACAAAATTCAGAATGCAATTTTTTTGTTCTTTTTTTATGGAGTCTTCATCAATAGGTGGCTCCAGAGCCACATTCAAGTCTGGCAGAAGAGTTTGTTCATTGGTTCCTGGCTTGCTACTGACCTTCTTATTATGGATCTGGATGGAAGTGTTTGGTGAAGTGTTTCTCGTTTCCATCCTAGTTTGCATCACCTCCCCTTGCCGATGAAGGAAATCTACTTCATATTGAAGTTTTCCAATGAGCGTCATGTGCTGAGCCAATGTATCCAAAGTGAAGGAGAGGTTCGAACTATGAGAGTTTACTCTGAGATAGACTCGGTGGGTGGTGGTGAAGTTATCATCCACCATTTCATCCTCCATATTTTCCTGAGCTTTCTATTGACCATTCCCGTGAGCCATGGCAAGAGAAAAAATTTTGGGACCAGACACTGAAGGGGTCTGAGGCATCACCAGATTACTTCCAAACAAGTTGGTCAGGGAAATCCTTTGTGTACATGGGATGATTGGAAGTTGATTAAAACCAACATAAATCAAATTGAAGTTACCCAACTTACTAGAAGAGCCACGTCGAACTTGGATTACCTTCTTCTCGAGAAGTTGAATTGGTGGAATTATCTCTCCCCCTGAAAATCTCAATTCTATAACTGCAATTTCCATCAAAGTAATATGGATATGGAGATGTGAATTGCGTTCATAGGAATGGGGAAAAAATAGTAGGATTTGTTTTTTAATAGAACTTCAAATTGCATGGGTGCATGAATGCAAACAACTGTGAATCATCCCATGGATCAAAGGTCCTTCGGAAGTTGAGATGGCTTGTACTTGTTGAGTCTCCGTGCACAAAATCATGATGACAACATTTTTGTTCATCCTCAGTTCCATTGTCGTCTTGGCTAGCCTATTGTTGTGAAGTGTTATATGCAGAGGAGTCCCGTGAGGGAATTTCTTGGAGTGATCACTCTTCTCCATGGACGAGACTAGAATTGAGCACATCCTGCAAGATCCCACTAGCTAGGAGTGTTAAATGCCAAATACCAATATAGCATAGAAAAAACCTCAGAATAAGTACTCAACGCCTTGAAAAAGAGATAATTTTAGTTAATAAGTTTCTTCAAGGGGGAAACATCCTTATACCCCACATAAATGTCAAAATACAAGATGATTCCAAATGAAAATGTCTCCTTGGTATATATAGGAGACTAGGAGGTACAATTACAACATAATGGACTCAAGCCGACATAAATAAAATAACATTAATAATGTAATATGCCCCAATTAAGGGGTAATGAGCCATTATTTAGGGCTTAACATACCCCTCCCCTTGAGACAAGTGTTTTCCTTGGTATAATGGACTCAAACCAACATAAATAAAATAACATTAATAATGTAATATGCCCCTATTAAGGGGTAATGAGCCATTATTTAGGTCTTAACATACCCCTCCCCTTGAGACAAGTGTTTTTTGAAATGCTTGAGTAACTCTAGATGCTTCTGTATAAAACACTCATATTCCCAAGTGGAGTCTTCAACCGGTAGTTTCCTCCATTTAATGAGATACTCTGGAATGGATCTATTCCTCAGCTAGCGAATTCTTGTGTCGGTAATGGCTTCAAGCTCCAATATGATTGTTCCTTCCTTGTCAAGTTATGGAAATATACTTTGAACTGGGATCTTGTCACCTATAACCTTCTTTAAGCATGAAACATGGAAAACTGGGTGTACTCATGAAGATGCAGGAAACTCCAATTTGTATGCCATAGTACCAATCTTTTGCAACACCTTATAAGGGCCATAGTAATTTGGTGATAATTTATTATCCTTCTTGGCTTGATTGAGGGACATATGTTTGTATGGTTGTAGTCTTAAAAACACCCAATCCCCTACTTCAAAACTTCTTTCACTATGATGTTGATATGCTTATTGTTTCATGTGATTGTGCACCATGGTCAGGTTTTCCTTTAAGATTTGGAGAACCTTTTGTAGATGCTCGATGTGATATTCCGCTGCTTGAACCTTAGATTTTTCTTTTAGAGAAGAAGTGATGGAAGGAGGGTGCTATCCATAGAGTGTCATAAATGGTTTCATTTTTGTTCCAGTATGAAAGGAAGTGTTATACCACCATTCTACCAAGGGTAACCATTTGAACCATTGTGCTTGTTTATCATAGACAAAGAAATGAAGGTGGTCTTCCAAACATTTGTTCACTATCTCAGTTTGTCCATTAGATTGAGGATGATAGGATGAGCTATGAGCCAATTGAGTACCCAAACAAGAAAATAATTATGTCCAAAAATGTCCAGTGAATATGGGATCTTTGTCACTTACAATAATATTTGGGTTTCCATGTAGCTTTTGAACTGTCTCCATGAATGTGGTGGAAACTATACTGGCTTTGAAGCGACGAGAGAGTGCACAAAAGTGTGTGTACTTGGTCAGTCTATCAATGATCACCATGATGACACACTTTCCTTCAGACTTTGGTAACCTTGTGATGAAATCCATGGAAACCTCCTCCCGACGCTAACTTGGGATGGCTAATGGTTGTAAAAGACCTGGGGTATTAATTGTTTCCACCTTATTTTGTTGGGAAACCAAACATTCTTCCACAAACCTTTGAACATCAGTTTTAAGGCCATCCCAAAAAAAATCCTTCTTGACCCTATGGTAGGTTTTCAAAAATCTTGAGTCCCCTCCTACTGGAGAGGTGTACAATTCCAATAGTACCTTTTGTTTGAGTTGGGAGTTCTTACATAAATATAAGAAATATATGTACCATAGTGAATCATTTTTCCATCTAAATGTATATGATGCATTGGAATCATGTTTCCACCTTTGAATGAGAGTCCACACGTTTTCGTCATTCTTCCATTCATCCCTTTCTTCTATTATCCAATCGGGTTGGATGATCGAGATAGCACAGAGAAAGGACTCAATATATTCATCCTTTCTTGAGAGTGCATCTGCCACAACATTTTGCTTTCCTTTTTTATAGATGATTTCAAAATCATAACCCAATATCTTGGTCACCCAGTTTTGTTCTTATTCTGAAGATATTCTTTGTTCTAAGAAGTATTTAAGACTATCATGATATGTTTTTACCTTGAAGTGCCTACCTATTAGGTAAGGATGCAATTTCTTCAATGCATCTAGTATTTCCATCATTTCCTTCTCATAAATGGGTTTGTGTAAGTCCTTTCCCTTGAGTGGTTGACTTTCAAAATCTAGGGGCCTTCCTTCTTGCATTAGGACAACACCAATTCCATTTCCCGAGGCATCACATTCCACAATAAAAAAAATTGTGAAGTCTGGAGTGGTCAAGATAGGAGCTTTGCACATCACCTATTTAAGTTGATCAAAAGCTTTAGTTGCCTCTGGAGTCCATGAAAATGCATCCTTCTTAGTTAGTGTCATTAAAGGTGCTACTATTCTTCCATAGTGTCGAACAAACTTGCGGTAGTAACCTGTCAAACCCAAAAATCCTCTAAGATTCTTCAATTTTTTGGGAATCGACCAGTCCATCATGGTCTTAATCTTGTTAGGGTCTACCTTGTCACCTTCATGAGATACAATATGACCCAAATACTCTACCTCCTTCACCCCAAAGAAACATTTGGATGGTTTGGCATATAGGTATTTCTCCTTTAGTAGTTGTAGCACCTTGTCAGCATGTCACACATGATCCTCCCAAGACTTTCTATAGATTAGTATATCATCAA
>ML814762.1:24430-35030 GCA_009831015.1 Picea engelmannii | reverse complement strand
TAAAAATTAAATTTAAATCTAATCTCATATAAAAATTCATATCACTATCATATTCTTTAGAAAAATGGAAGGATCCTTGGATGGGGTGTCATCTTGTCTACTTGATCACGTGGTAAATGAGACGGGGGATCTCCATTCCATGCCACAGTTGTCGGCTCACATAAATCTGACGATGGGAGACTTGTACTTCATTGGTATCACAATGTCATTGCAACTTATGGCGAAGGTGAGGAGGTAAGAGGGCATGATGGTTCGATCAAGGATTGTACTCCCACAGCATGAGAGTTAGTTATCACAGTTAATGGAGAGGATAGAAGGGACTGTAAGATTGAAATTTCTCGTGAGAAAAGGGCTATGACCACATTCATGCATCATAATTATACTCATGGCCAATCCATGACATGATAGCCTGGTACATTCGCAGATGATGATAATTTGGTTTTTAGAGTGATTCATCCACCAGAAGGAAGGTATGGTTACTGTCTCGTTGTGGGTGTTGTTTCAAACAAGTGTTTCTTTCACCCGCTCTTTGTTCATCTCTCCCTCTCCTCTGGTCCCCTTTATCATGGCTCCACATGGTCATAAGCATCACTCCTTCCCTATTGATTTTTTGTGAGCCTCTTGAGTTGTTGTTGTTTTTGTTGAATTATACCATGACTTTGTGCTTAAGGAGGATCAGAAAACAATGCTAGTGCTTGAGGCTGAGGTCAGCATGGTCCAAGAGTTCAAAGATGATGAGGAAATTGAGCAAAAGGTGACTGGTTTAATTTCTAATATGGGTTGTACTAGAACAAGAAAATCTAAGTTTCTTAGGACCCTGGAGCTTTATTCGCACACCAAGACTAGGGTGGCTCTAGGAATGTTACCCAAGGATAAAGAATTTCGTCAATTAAAGCATCAAATAGAGACCCTTGAAGCACAGAATGAGTCTCTTATCTCAGTGGTAACTTGGATCGCTCAGTGCCACGGCAGTACCTTCCATCCCCATGTTGCTACTCGACCATGGGTAGGATCTACGATGACTTTTTCTCATCTGGAGGGTGCAAGCCCATCCTTTTCTCAGGTTTCTCATGCCAAGAATTAACATGTTTTACATCTTTTTCGTCTTCTTTTATGTCAGGTATTTTTATGTTATGGACATTTGCAGAAATCCTTTATGGAATAATAGATTATATACTCTTCAGAATTTTAGACATGGCATGCTTATTATAGCTCGGTTCCCCCTCTGGGGTAGGAAAAAAATTCATCCTTTTTTTTTTATTAGAGACTATCATGGTCTCTTTGCAAACGGACATGGCTCAGACATAGTTGTACATATTTGTTTTAGTAATATATTTTTTTCTTACTTACATAGAGAGAGAGAGAGAGAGAGAACAAATTCTATCATTCACTAGAGCATATTATTCATGTTTTTCAACTTCAAATTTCGCACACACACACACACATATAAATTTAAATATAACATATTTAATCAATTGTGTGTGTGTGTGTGTGTGTGTGTGTGTGTGTGTGTGTGTGTGTGTGTGTGTGTGCGTATTTAATAATAATAACAATAACATAACCCAACCTATATCCATCTTAAATCGGGGCTTTTAAGTATTAATCAGCTTGTACTCTAGTTTTCTTTTTATATCTCTTGATGTTTAATAAACTCAAATTAAGATAAATCTAGATTGGTAAATAAATAAATTCATTTTCTTTGTAAAATTAAACTTTTAATGGTTTATAATCATTAATTAGTTCCATTAAAAACAAGTATAATCAAAATTGTATTAATTGCATCTAGAAAAATAAATTGTTAATAATTTAAAATAGGAAAATTAGAATGTTCATACTTGTATATATATATATATATATATATATATATATATAGGTAACACTAAAAAATAGTTTAAGGGGTTAATTTAACTAATTGTTGCTAATGTTGAGCATATGTTCAAATTCCCTTGAATGAGGCACATTAATTTATAGCAACAAGTTTACTAAGTATATCATACACAAACATGCTACTAAAAAAAGAATACCATACACAAATGTGAGTTAATTAACATCATAATTGTTTACACCAAAATATGCATGCATCTACAACTTTCGCAATGATGTATTTTTTTAATGATGGTCTATTATTTAAGGTAGATTTTTTTTCCAGGGAACATATCTTGGATAAACACTAGATTTTTCGCACAAGGCCAGGTCAACAACTCATAAATAAATCATATATAGCTCATGGCTCACTAAGAACAAACATGTCACACTGGAATTTGGATACTAGATTCTTCACACAAGGCCAGGTCAACAACTAATGAATAAATCATATATAGCTCATGAATAATTGGCTCACTAAGAACAAACATGTCACACAATAGAATTTGAATACTAATGAAAACGGTAACAACTTTTTCTTACAACCACTCAAGTTACATCCCATTAACATTTTTAAAAGTAGACATTCACTTTATTTTACATTTGAATAATAAATTTATGTAAGAAATTCCCATGTATGACTTACTAATTATAATATTTCACTTCATAAATTTACATATTATGACATGCCTGCACTTTTCAATTTTTAATAAAATGTGATAAATGAGAATATTTAATGAAATATAAATGGAATATGAAGAGTGGGATATTTAAGTTCATTTTTTTGTTGTTGTAATGTAACATAACATAACTTTATATAATGTGACAACATCTTCCCCATACTAGGCTATAGAGCACTTCATTGTAATAATACTTTTAATAAATTTATAAAATATATCAATTGATGTATGAAGGACTTAATATTTTTAGTGTTTATATATATTTTCATTGACACCATGGCTCGATTGGCTACCTGCTCCAACAAAAGGATATTTTTCATGAAAGATTATTTTGTTTCATGAAAACCAAATTTTCCAACAAATGTATTTTGGGAGGGCCATCTAGACTAGCTTGAATGGTTATTTGTTTTTAAAACTCCCTTTGTATAGAGAATCCCATTTGGAAAAGAGGTTGGAGCAATTATACGAGTGATAGAATCAGTGAAAGATACTTGTTAAGGCATTGTCCCAAACAAGATTTGTGTATTCCCAGGTTGGGAATAAATGTTGCGAGGATTCCATGTCCTTTTTACATAACATACACCAAGAGGGCCCTTGGATGTCCCTTTTGACTAGATTTTTGGTTGTAAGTAGTTTTCCTTGAACAAGTATTCAGCAAAAGATATTTATTTTTGAGAGACCACCAGTATGCCAAATATTTTTGTAGAGTGGGGATTTTGAAGGAAGATGTTATGATTGTAGTTGGAAGTGATACCCTTGGTTGACTGAGTAATTGGAGGTCCCCCATCCTTGAGAATCCCTGAGAGTCTCTTTCAATTGGGAATAACCCTTTAACATCATTTCCATTGTTTGATGTAGATGTCGAATACTCTATGGGGGCTGACCAAAATTCCAACCTGCCCATGGACCATTGTTTTTCTAAGAAGAGATATCATATAGGATGACTTTACCTTGAAAATATAACCAATAGTGGAGAGGAGTGAGAAGAATTTCTTTTTTAGGTGGCTTCCCCATTATGCTATCATTCCATAAATTTATAAGCTTATCATTCCCATGGATCCAAGTTATAATAGTGAGAAGAGTGGGACGAGAAAATTTGAGCAGTTTTCAGATTGGTGAGCCTTCTTGATTGGGCAAGGAGTGGTCAAGACTTATTTTGCAAGGTCCTTCTAAATATTTTTTGTGTAGAATCTGCTTCCACCATTCATTTCTTTCAGTAATGAGATGTTATAGTAGTTTATATCCTAAATCCATATTCATTAGGTAAGAATCCTTTGTGCCAAAACCACCATGGGCTTTCGGTGCTCAAACAATATTCCAATTCACCGAATGGAACCTCTTTGTGTTGGAATTTCCTCCTTGCCATAAAAACTTCCATGGTTCCTACGATATCTAACCAGTGATCCCTTTTGGAGCAAAAACGACAGAGAATTGAAATATTGGGAGGGTCGAAAGAAAAAAATTCAATAGTACCACTCTTCCTTCCAAATTCAACCAATGAGTTCCCCACTGATTAAATTTATTCTTGATATTTTCTAATATTGAATGTCATTGCTACATTGATTGAGAGTGAAGGTTGATGGGCATTCCCATGTGTTTAAAGTATTTCCAATCATTGGTAATCGATAATGAGAGAATTTTGGAGATGAGCCTTGAGGAGGGATTACTTATGTTCCTTGTTGTTACACACAAAATTTCCACACTAATAAGTGTCACACTTATGTATCACTTATGTAGGCGTTGATTTGCCACATTCCTAAGTGTTGCACTTATATTCTACTAAGTGTTGTAATTGAATGTCGCAACTATATCATCATGTGGAATTGTTGGTTGTGTTACCTAGACAAAATGGGGAAGAAAAACCATCACATGGAGGCCTAAATACACTCTATCATCATGTGGAAGTGTCTATCATTTACCCTAGACAAATTGGTGAAGAAAACTCATCATTTGATGGTCAAAAAAACACTTTTTACCTTGAGGTTTTTACCATTTTTTATGACTAACGCCCCCTTTTCCCATACATAGGGAGTGTCAGTCCCTAAGTGACGCCCCATATTCCATTATGTGGGATCATTAGTGATTCTCTGTGTCAATATTTGGGGGAGCATTAGTTTTTTTACACCTAGCCCACCTTTTTCTATGGGCAAATCTCGAGATGCTCTTGAGTGGTTATGGTTGAGGGATGACTTGTGAGTTCGAGTAATCCATATTCCTTCCATTTTGGGTACTAAATCATAACCTAAGGAGTGAATATCTCAACAATTCCCTTGATTTTATATGGTGTTTAAACCTCCCAAGCTTCTATATAGGCGAGGCCTCTCAAGGGTAAAGACTAGTTTTTTAATAAGATCTTGTTGTTGATTGGGTGTCTCTGAAGAGTATCAAACCTCTGCTCTTATGACATTCAGAGTTGATTAATGACATCCTATCAGTACGCAAATTGGGGATATAAAGGAGAATATTGGAGGAAGATTTGCATCACATCAAGGTGATTGTAAGTCTTACCCTTTGTTTCTCATTAATGTAAGATTGGCCTATTCCCATACTTTTGTCTCTTTTAAGTTTATATATGAATATCATGCTTGTTTCATATAGTTAGATTTTATTTTATCTAACCTTGTACAAGTATTAGAAGAGGAATATCCTTTTTTTGAAGTGCAGGGAGATCATGATCGAGCTAGGACTGGATCCAATGCTGGAGCAACAAGGAGCAGTGAGGAAAAACTCTAAAAAAGGTGCACTCTCTTTTCCTTTATCTCTTATTTTTTTCATGTGTGAATAGATAAGAGTAAGGGATGTTAGTGTCCACTTGATATTTTCTATATTAGCTTAAGAAAACCAAGCTAATGGGAGCTTAACCTATCTGCAGGGTAAGATTTCTCACAACACATGCATAGATTTGGCATTTCTTGCTATTCACCTCTCCCCCAGATACTTTCGTAAATAAATATAAGATTTGCTTGAACTGAGTTGCAACTATGGTGGAGCACCTCCAAGTAGAATGGTGGAATATACAAATTGAAAGTGGTTAATTATTTTAACTCCCCTTACTACCTGTATCCCTGGAAGATTTCCTTGGAGGATACTCGTTCATTTTTTATTTTGATTTGGATTTGTTCAAGATTTTCCTTAGATTTAGAATTCTCTTGGACTAGTGAATGTAGTTTTTTCTTAGCCCAATTTTTTAAGATTATTTTTGTCTTTTTTATTTTATGTTCCCATGTATATAAGTCGAGGAGCCATCGTTCCACTATTTCCATACTTCTCTAATATTTTATATTATGGAATCCTCTTTAATCCAAAGAGGATTGAAGAGAAAGGGGATTGGTCCTAGGTCCTGAGCCTCATGCATTTCAAGTTTGATTGGATTATGATCCGAGATCAACCAAGGAATAATCCTCAATTTCACCATGGCTTAATTCTCCATGAATTTGTTATGAACTAGAAATCTATCTAGTTTGGTAGCTATGTGCCTAGGTCCTAATCTTTTATTGGTCCATGTGAACTTTCCTCTAGACGGTTTAATATCAATAATATCTCTGAGGGATATAAAGTCTTCTATCCTTTCTCTGAATGAATCACAAACTGTGTTTGCTCCTCTTCTTTTTATCCTCCTAAGGTGGTATTGAAGTCACCCGCAAGAATACATTTATGCAATATTTCTTTATCGACATAAGCCGACAGTGAGTCCCAACATTCTACAGTTATTTCACCATCATTCATTGGATTGTAAACATTGAAGGAGATGATACTTTCCCCTGTCTGACGATGACTGAGGACTATGAAAATCCAATGTTGTGTATTAAAGATAGATTCTAGATTGAATGAATCTTTATTCCAAAGAGAACGTAAACCTCTTGGGGCTCCTCTTGCACTTACAATTATTTCTTCACTATTAGGTTGTATCTTTTTGCTTATTTCTAGGGCATCATGTGCCCTAATTTTGGTTTCATGGAGGATAAGGATGGAAGGATGCTTTGATTTGATTAAATATATAATTGATGACATTTTTTACTAGCTTCCTAACACCCTACAATTCTAGGAAACCATTCCAAACTTCATTTATTACTGGATTTGTGGGTCCCTCCTTGAGGAGGGCTAGGTTCACTCTGGTTTGTAGTCAATATTTCCCCCATCCCGTAATTTTATAATATTTTTTTTATTCCTAAATCCTTTTCTTGTTCACCTTATGATTCCTTTCTTTCCTTCGATGGTTTTCTATCTCTTCATTTTTTAGTCTTCCCACCCCCGACCTCATCCTTAGTTTCCTCATCTGACTTGTAAAAATCAAGACTTGGTGGGTTAAGGGGAATGGAAGAAGTGCTAGATGAATGAGCTATTCCAAAAGGAGAATGACTAGAATCGTCAAAATTCTCTGATGGAGGGTTTATCGGATTGGCTTGAGGTGCAAGTTTCATATCTTTGGTCGGATTGCATTCATGGGGGAGGGGTTTTTAGATGGGGTCGGTGTGAGATGGAGGAGGCTCGAGGAATCAGGGAGATATGGAGAACAGAGAACATCATACTTGTTACCATAAGATCTATATCATGTTATAGATGTTCCTTGCACCTCATTGTTTTGCTTGGATGGAGTTGGATCTACAAGAGGATCGACAACCCATTGTTGATCAAAACCTTGATGAATGGAGAAAATTGTGTTTCTAACTTTTGGGTTCACAACTATTCCAGATTGCCTCCCATTATTCCTCTTTCACCTATTTGTTTTCCATTGTTCTTCTAGATATTGGAGTTTTGGTTCCTAGTTTTCCTTTTTAGTGAAATGGTATGAGAAATTCTCATATTCATGATAGTGAGAGGGAAATTGTTCATAGTCCACCTAATGCAAGTATTTCCAATTTTCAAAGGTCAAAAGGACTGAATCTGGTAGACCCTTTTAAATATCTACCTCCACACTGAATCCGTAAAAATAAGGTCCATTCCATAATATTAAATCGTGATATTCCTTTGTTCAAAATAGAAAGGCATAGAACCCCCAACCACTAAAAAAATGAGACAATTTTCCTTTGATCAAAGGTTCCCAATTGTTTTCTATCTAGATTGACACAGCACGTGGTGAGGGCCATAAACCTGTGAATGGACTGATTATCCCATGACAAGATAGTTTCATGTCCATTTGAAAAGAGATATAGGGGGGAGAGGAATCTTTGGAATGGCTTCACCTTTCTTCACAAATTGTGTTGGAACAAATTTCACCAAGGATCCAAGACTCTCCACCAAATGTTTGAAGGATTCTACATTTTGTTGGGACTGGCATGGATGATCACAGTGCGGCGCTATTAGGGTTTTCACAGAACTAGAGAGAGTATCCTCCAGCTTATTATTATTATTATTATTATTATCATCATCATCATCATCATCATCATCATCATCATCATCATCATCTAAATTTTGTTAATTTCATTCAATTTTATTATCATTAAATTGTGTAATACATCTCATAAATAGAGAACTTCATAGTGTATATGGCTTATCTTTATATATAATAACAATAATTTAATTTCAAGTCATAGCTTAGTACAAGTACAAGGGATTCTATGGTGGGTCCCATATGTGCAAGCTTCCCACACTAGTACCATCAAGCTCCTTCCCATGGGATTGAACATGGATGGATGGGGACTAAACCCCAAGTTGTACCACATGTGCTACCCCATATTAATGGAAAACAAGTTGAGCAAACCTTTTGGTCATGGTCTAGTGGTTGAGATAGAGCACTACTTAATAATGATGCATGTCAAATCTTGATGAGCACAAAACTTTAATAAGGTATATCTTGGTTAAGCTTAATAACCCCTATATTTAAGTGACATAGTAAAAGAATTTTGTTGAAATTTTAGGAATGAGCAACTTTTTACCTTGATCTAAGAACTGTGCATGGTGGAACAATGTTCTTAGATATTTTTCCCAATTTTGAATCAACTCGGATCATTAAAAATCGAATCAAAGCTCTTGATTGATGGGAAAACTAATTTTCTATACCACCAAAATCTGGGAATTGGAGAGAAGTTTTCTACAAGAATAGACAACTCTGATAAGATAATCTTGTAGCAAATGAACCTTCTTTCATATAATTTGGTTGAAATGTAGGGATGAGTAGATTTTTACCATTATCCAAGAGCCATGTATGGTGCATCAATGTCCTTAGAGGTTTTTCCCAAATTTGAATTGACCTATATCATAAAACTTTAATTAGAGCTATTGATTGATGGGAACAATAACTTTCTATATCACTAAATTCTATGTACTAGAGGGAGTTTTGCTACAATATTAGATGGCTCTGTGATGGAGTATGTTAATATTATAGCAAATGAACCTTCTTTATGACCACAAATTTAATAAGAATTTGGCTAAAATTTTAGGGGCAAGTAGAGTTTTACCATGATCCAAGATATATGCATGGTGAAACAATCCCATTAGAGGTTTTTCCTAATTTTGAATTGACCCATATCATCTAAAATTGAATTAGAGCTCTTGATTAATGAGAACTCTATTTTTTATATCATCGGAATCCGACAACTAGAGGGAAGTTTGTTACAAGATTAGATGACTCTGAAAGTGATTTTTATTGTGACAAAATGCAAAGTTGGGGTGCATAGTTTCCCACAAATAATTGTCATTACTGGAAAAAAAATTGTGTAATCCTTCAATCAAACTTTTTTTGAATGTTTCTAAGAAACATACGCAAGCATTACCATCGTATATGAGTATTTTAAATACATCTCATATGTTATAAAATGTATTCTTCAAATAAATAGCGATGATTAATGAGTATCTATTCCATCAAAATCATCAATAAATTTCTCTTAATTGCAACTTTATTAAACAACTCACTTGTATAAATATCAACTTATACAAATACCACATATTTTTCTCTTTATTCTTATGCTATAACTCTCTCTTTATTCTTGTCCTTACTATATCTTTCCTTCTCTATCACATCCTTCAATTACTTTGTCTTGTATATATCATCCTTAAATTACTATTACTTTCTTTGTAAAAGCTATATGCTTTTACTTTGCTATGAACAAAAACATGATAGGTCATGACAAAACTACAAATATCTCTTTCTTTTGACTACTCACGAAATGTGCAAGCCTGCAAATAACTCTTTCACATCTTTCATGTGTATGCTTTGGTCACCACAAACCTGCAATTATCAATGGAGCTCCTTAGTCTTGAAATATTTTTACAAAAGCATTTCCCTTTCCTCCCTCTCTGTTTGTTTTACCACACAAGCATGGGATGTGCATGATGGGTTATGACAAGCCTGCAAATATCTTTTACTTTTGACTACTCACGGGATGTGCATCATTCGGTCATGACAAGCCTGCAAGAATGTGAAAATCTCTTTACATATAATAATTATGAAAGTTTATAACATGAGAAAAGATTATATTTGAAATTTATTTATATTTTTTAATTTATTTGAGATTTTTTATAATTTTTATTTGTATTATATATAATTGGATAGATTATTAATTTATTAGTTTAATTATTTAAGTTGAGAAAATATGTGGAAAGTTGATATCTTTTATTAAATTATTGATAAGGAAATGGGATTGATTTTGTTTTTAAAAATATTGAAGGTTTACTTCTCAATGAGAATTTTTCCACTTTTGAGTTGAAAAGGAATTAAAAGTGGACTTCATTTCATTTCACAAATGGATCTTCCAATATGTATTAGAATATTGATGTCGTTTATTTATTTATTTTGTAAAAGAGGAGTTCGCAACTCCTTCTGTGAAGTTTCTATGTCTAATCTTTTTTATCCTTTTATGTGTGGACTACAACAAAGATATGGAGGTTCTATATAGAATGTAAATTATTCACTTCAAATGAATCAATCAAATTTACTCTTAAAAAACATATATATATTTAAAACATATATATATTATAGAGTTTTTAAAACACTTTTTTCATAACATATAATATATGGTTACATATAATATATGGTTACAGATCAAATAAAATTTAAGTATTTTTATAAAAAAAAAAACATAAATTTACTCTTAAAAAAAAATTATATATATATTATA
>ML814762.1:1533-15626 GCA_009831015.1 Picea engelmannii | reverse complement strand
ATATAGAGTTACAACTTTTCAAAGATAAAAATTCAAGTTAGAACAAATTATTTTAGAATATGTTAAAGAATTTTAATAAAAAAAAATTGAACTTGTACAATAATTAACTTATTCAATTTTTTTATAAAAAAATATTTAAAATATTTCTTTTAAAATAATTAACTTATTCAATTTTTTTATAAAAAAAATATTTAAAATATCTCTTTTGATTATTCAATTTTTTTATAAAAAATATTTTTAAAAAATATTTTTTAAAATAATTAACTTATTTAATTTTTTTTTAAAGAAATATTTTAAAAAAAATGTATTTAAAATATCTCTTTTTAAAAAATTTGTGTTCAAATTAATATTTTATTATAATTAATTTATTAAATATTTTTTATAAAAATGTATTTAAAATATATTTTTTAAATTTATGTTTAAATTTAATATTTTATTATAATCAAAATTTAAATTGATTAATTTATTTTTGAAATTTTGAAATTTCTTAATTAATTAAAAAATAAAAAATATAAACAAAAATTTAATGAAAGTTAATTAACAAAATTCCTATGCGAGTGTAGAACTTTAATCAACTAGAAGCAACTCAAAAATATCGATATGGAGATGTGTCGCTAGTTACTTTGACTCACACTCATCACGTCCTTGAATTGTAAATTCTATTCCAAAATACAATAATAAATGATAAAACAACACAAAGCTGCGGAGTAGTTAAGTCCCTACATATGTTGAAAGGTTGACACGGAAAGTAATAGAAAAATCAATGTATCTACTAAAATTTCTATACATCATGAAAATAAGTTTACAATGTCGTAGGAAGTTGTCTTTCAATTAGTTTGAATATGGTGTATTTCTTGAAACAATGTGTGGATTTGAGCATGCAATTTTTTCTTGAAAGCTATATATAGGTCAAAATCAAAGAAGGGTATGAGAGGAGATGTTGGAGTTATATTTAAAGGTCATCAAATAGGCTAAAACCTAATGACATGTTTTTTTGGAATAAAATTTTAATTAAGAAAAAGAATAAAGAAAATGCAATAAATTCATTAAATTCATTGAATAAATTATTAAAAAAAAACAAAAAAAAAAAAACTAAACAATAAAGAAGGAAGCAAAGATCATTAAATAACATGGTTTTACTAAGAAAAACTTTTTAAATTAAATACTACATATTATTAAATAACATGGTTTTACTAAGAAAAACTTTTTAAATTAAATACTACATATTATTCTTACATTAGTGACTTTCTCTATAAATAAATTATTAATATCTTGAACATAATTTCAAAATAATAAGAAAATCTTTTTAAATTAAATACTACATATTATTTCTAAATTAGTGATTTTCTCTAGAAATAAATTACTAATATCTTGAGCAGAATTTCAAAATGAATAAGTGCAACTATGTATATTATGAGTTATTGCATCAAGATCATCTATTTTGTTTGGGTACCACAATTATTTGAAATAGTTTGTTATGTAGACATTGTTTTTTAGGTTATTTCCTTTATGGAAAGTACATGGAATAGGTATTTCAATAAATAAGTATATAAATATTATTTCATCTTATTAGCCCTTGCTACAGTTTGTATGGAATAAATTGGAAAAAAAAATGCACATAAATAACAAACCAATGCACACTAAATTCTAAAGATTCAATTTAGCCGTGCATTTCAAAGACTATGAAATATTTTGTGTATTTGTAAAAAAAATGATTTTTTAGCCGATCCATGTTTCAAATTTAATAAATTGTGTGGCATGTTACTTATCAATGAGAGGCCTAAGAATTACTTATAGCAATCATTTCTCAAGATTTATTCCCATTTGTGTTCATAATCTTACGAGCTTTGTATGCATTGTTTTTAATATAATAACTATGATTAGTAGTAGTGAATATCCAGTCAACATAGAATGCAAACTAGAAATTAAAAAATCACTTAAGTAAATCCACAAAAAGTTGGAATTTTTTATTTATTATAGTGTTCCTTAATTTTTGCTTAGATGTATTGAACATTATTATACAACTATGGTGTCTATATGTTAGGGACCTAACCTCCTTAACCCCTTATGTAGGTAGAATAATATATTTTCCATGTAATAAAGATTGATATTAATAAATAAGGCCTATGAATAAGGAGAATAAGTCAAATGTAAGAAGACCTAATAGAAGCTTCACTTTTAGAAAGATATTCCTCTAGATTGTTCTTTTGGGTAGATAGATTTAGTATAAATAGGAGTCGATGGCATGAGAAATCATTTTCTTGAGAATTATTGAAATAGAGCTCTACTATGTTGGAGGTTGTCCCCTCGAAGAGGCAAATGAACATTGTTGTTGTTTCATTAAAGGTATCATTTTGATGTGTTAATTCTCTATATTCTATTGTTCTGTCAATAATTCCTATGATATTTTTCTTTATGTTCAATATAACATAACTAGGTTCTTAACAAGTAGTATCAAATAACTTTCTTGGGCAGGAATTGTGGGTGATTTCTTTTTTAGGGTGGAGACATATTCTGGTGTCTTTAAGCTATAGTGATCTATCGTTCAGTGCATAAATCCACGGTTGGGGAAGCATACATGCAGGAAATACAACAGGTTTTTAAGCTCACATTGTTGGACACCCTTATAACCCCTGTTGGTACCCCTTCGAGTGGTAGCGCATTAGACAACACATGTATACGGACTAACCTAGGTATCTTGAAACCCAATATAGATCGACCAATTGGTCTCATGTCTTCTATAGTGCCATCAAGAACAACACTCGAGAAGATACTCTTTAATACATGGGTAATCAAGCAGTACGAATAAGGGTATGGTCTAGCCTCCTTAGTTGGTGCCCTGAGAAATTGGGTCGAGTACTATTGTTCAAACCCACACGTATATCATAGAGATATAGCACAGAGCAAACCCTTGTCTGTAGGAACCCTAAAAAAACCCCTAACCCTTGGGATGGAAATAGAACAAACAAGGAACAGACAAGATCTATTTTTTTGCAACCTTGCCTCCTGCATTTTGGTTGTGAAATTACTACACATTTCTTCTTGTTAAGAATTTGGGCATTTCTCCACTGCGGTATTATTAGATCGAAGTATAAATCCGTAGGAGTAAAAAATAAAACAAGTCTGGGGCCTTCCTGCACCCTTATTTGAGACTTATACCATTGGATTCCTCTTTTCGTCATGATCATAGTGATACCTATCATTTTTCAGCATTTGTTTTCTTATGGTCTCACCCCCCTTACTTGGGACCTATCCTATTGGATTCCTCTTTTCACCCTAATCGTTGTGATACCCTTCTCTTGTAACCTATTTTTTGTGCGAACCCACCCACCCCCTTCTTGTACCCCATTTTACCATGGCCCACACTTGCAGCCAAGATCTTGAAGCACACCTCAATACATTGTCATTTGATTTCTCCATGGATCAGAAGGAATTACGGCAACCAAATGCCAATATTTCCACCATGAATTCCACCATGGTCTCCCACATGGAAGCCCTGAAACAGGACATGGAAATGCAGCTTGAATCCTTTGTGAGCCAGCTCTTATCCAAACTAAATGTCCTTGGAGGCTTTCCCTCATCTAACCAACCTTTTCACCCCAAAGGTGATACTTCCTCTACTTCCCATACTTTTCATTCCAATCACTTTCAGCGTGACCTACACCTTCCTAGAGTGGATGTGAACAAATTTGATGGCTCAAACCCCACTGGTTGGGTCACCCAAATGGAACACTAATTCTCTTTGCACAACATTACCAATGAGTTGTCCAAACTCTATTATGGTGTTCTCCATTTGGATCCCAAATGATGACAATGGTGGTAATGGCGTAAAAGGGCACGCTAAGGGTATGTGTCTTAGACTTAGTTTTTTGCAAATCTTTATGATTCCATTGACACCGGCGCCCATCATTTAGGTTGTTTGACCAAGTTGAAACAAGCAGACCCACTTAAATAGTTTATAGTTCCCTTTGAGAAATTGGATTTCAAAACGGAGGACATGACATACGCTTTTTTCAAGGAATGCTTTATAAGTGGCCTCAAGGATGAAATATTTTCCCATGTCCTCATGGCTCACCCTGAGACTTGGTTGGAAGCTAATAAAAGGGCCAAGGAAGCACAAAAAGATGTCTCATCCCAAACCAAAAAAATACCCTTTATTCCTCACCCTAAACCCACCCTTCCCGCCCCTCCTGTCACTCCCCTCAAGATACAAAAATTGACTAGGGCCGAAATGGTTGAATGCCAACTTAAGGGTCTTTGTTATAGTTTTGATGACAAGTATTTTATGGGGCACAAGTGTAAGGACATAAGCTTTTTAGGGCTATGAATGAGGATGTTTTTGAAGAAGAGGTAGATGTTTCTCATGTACCTGAGATACCCCCACCAGTTGATCTTAATCTTCCCTCTGATCCATCAAAAGTTGAACCATTGATTTCCATAAATGCACTCACTATTTTCCCTGCTCCCCAAACCATCAAGTTAATTGGCTACATTAAGAACCAAAAATTCATCGTTCTCATTGACAGTGGAAACACCCATAATTTTATTCATCGTCTCATTTACTAAGAAATCAATTGCTATATAAATCCAGTTAATAATTTCCAAATCATGATTGTCACTGGGGGTTCCATGAAATGTGGAGGGCGTTGTGAAAATGTGTGCCTGCAAATTGGTCAGTACCACATGAAATCTCATATGTTTTATATTGATATGGGAGGTCGTGACATTGTATTTGGTGTTAAATGGTTATGCACTCTCATCCCTATCACCATGGATTTCCATAAATTAACCATGCAATTCCAACAAGAAGGCCCAAAACACAAGTTCCAAAGCATCACAACAAGGTCACCAGAGATCATTAGTTCCCACCAAATGGAAAATATCCTCAGAAAAGGTCATTTTGGAATTATTTATCAACATCATTCCATTCAAGAGGTTGAGACACGCTCTATCCATCTCAACCTCCAGTATATCGTCTCCCAACACTAAGATGTGTTTCAAACCCCCCAAGGACTTCCCTCTTATCGAGGTGTCCATGATCACTCCATTCCTCTCATTCTGGGAAGTCTTCCTCCAAATTTTCACCTTTATCATCATCCCTTCTCCCAGAAGAATGAAATTGAGAATACTTTTCTAGAATTACTAGAAGGAGGTGTCATGCATCCCAGTACTAGCCCATATTCTTCTCTAAACATCATGGTACTCAAGAAAGAAGGTACTTGGCGCATGTGTCCTGATTTTTCACGCCCTCAACAAACTCACCATCAAAGAAAATTTCCCCATTCCTATCATTGGTGACCTTTTGGATGAATTAAGTCGTGCTCAGTATTTTACCAAACTTGATCTCTGCTCTGGCTACCACCAGATTCATATGAAAGAAGAAGACATTCCCAAGACTACATTCCAAACTCATGAGGGTCACTATGAGTTCTTGGTTATGCCATTCAGCCTCTGTAATGGTCCCTCCACTTTTCAAAGTCTCATGAATCATGTATTCCATCCTTTCATCCATCATTGTGTCTTGGTTTTATTTGATGATATCCTCATCTATAGAAAAACTTGGCAAGCCCATCTTGCCCATGTGGATAAAGTTGTACAACTATTGTCTCAACACAAAAAATTTCTTAATCATTCTAAATGTACTTTTGGAGTCTATGAAGTTGAGTACCTGGGACATATTGTTGGCAAGGATGGTGTCAGGGTGGATCTGAAGAAAATTGAATCTATGTAGGATTGGTCATGCCCGAAAACTCTTAAAATTATGCATGGCTTTCTAGGTTTGATGGGATATTATCACAAGTTTGTTTAGAATTATGGAAAAATTGCATCTCTTCTCATAGTGCCCTTAAAAATAATTCTTTAAGTTGGACTCCAGTAGCAGACGATTCCTTCCCACCCTTGAAAGTAGCTATGTGCACTACTCCTGTTTTGGATCTCCCTGAATTCAATAAGACTTTTGTACTAGAGTGTGATTCCTTAGGGAAAGGCATTGGGGTTGTTCTCATGCAAGATGGTCGACATTTGGCTTTTCCAGCAAACAATTTTACGAGCGCCATTTGGTCCAATCCACTTATGAAAAGGAAATGTTGGCTATTCTGCATGATGTGGATATCTATCATACTTATCTCTTGGGGAAATGGTTTGAAATTAAAATTGATCATCAAATCCTCAAGTATTTTTTGGAACAAAGAATTTCTTCCTTGGAGCAACAAAATGGGTAACCAAGTTGTTTGGATATGATTATGAGATCATCTACAAAAAAGGAAAATAAAATGTGGTGATTGATTCCATTTCCTGGAAATATGAATATAATGGGTCCCTTTTTCCCTATCTTTCATTGTCACAAATTGGCTTCAGGAGGTTCACCAGGAATGGTTACAAGATCCCAAACTTTCAAAATTGATCCAAACATTGCAGCAAGATCTGCAAGCTTCTCTAGGGGACTCATGGCACTATGAAGAGATTTTTTTATAAAGATCACATGTATTTTAGAAAAAGTTCAAACCTTAAATCCATCGTGCTCTTTGAGTTTCATGCTTCACCTACAGTTGGGCATTCCAATTTTACCAACACCTATGAATAGTTCAAATGTTTTTTTTCTTTTTATGGGACGGTATGAAATGGGATCTCCACACCTTTTTGGTTGAATGTGATACATGTCAATGCAATAAGCGAGAGACAGTCAAAGCTCCATGCACACTCCAACCGCTTCTGATTCCACCTCCTATTTGGATAGATATTTCTATGGAATTCATTGTTGGCTTACCTAAATCAAGCAATAAGCCAGTCATCATGGTAGTTGTGGATCATCTTTCCAAATATTCTCATTTTTTTTCTCTTCAACACCCATTCACAGCATCCACCGTGGCTGAAATTTTTATGGATAATATCTTCAAACTCCATGGCATGCCTCATTCTATTGTTTCTGACCATGTTCCAACTTTCACTAGCACTTTCTGGCAAGAATTGTTCTAACTCCAGGGAACCCAATTGCATCTCATCACCACATATCATTCTCAGACTGATGGAAAAAATGCAGCAGTCAACAAGTGTTTGGAAACCTATTTGCACTAGTATAAAAAGAGAGATAAGTGACAAGGTGACCAAAACATTTGGTCACCGTAGTGTTTTCAAGGGATAAATGACCAAAATTGATAAATTTTAAGTGAGCTAACTAAAAAAGACCAAGATAAATGACCACTTTGGTCACAGGATAAGAACTAAACTAAAATACCAAGATAAATGACCAAATTTGGTAATGGGATATAACTAGACTAAAAATGACCACATAACAATTGGTCATTTATTTGGTCATTTTTAGTTGTGTCACTTCGACAATGGAAAATTACAATTTTGTCAATGAATTTGTACAATTTACTAAATTCTAACACTGCAAATGGATTCAGAGACCCCCTAAAATTTAGTATTTAGTCAATTGTAGACCCCCTCAAGTGTCACAGCTTAGCAATTGACACCAAATTAGCTATGAACTTGATGATTTCCCATAGTTGCGAGCTAATTAATATAATTATTTATTGCAGGCTTATAATATATCAAATATATAATCATCTTGAAAATTCCCTTAGGATAATTAACTAATTACTTTGAAATAGATCCATTAACCATGGGAAACTACTCCATATAGTCAATTATTAGACTTTATATTGCACTGCATTGAGAGATTTAAATATTAGGGGGGCTTAGGCAATTGACACCAAATTAACTATTAATTATGACGATTTCCTAACAGCGAGCTTATATGGCTTATATCAACATGATATTGAAAATTCCCTTAGGAATGCACTAATTACTTTGAACTAGATCGAACCATGGGAAACTACTCCATATAGTCAATTATTAGACTTCCCTACCCTCGTCATGGTGTTTTTGTAGTACGATATGTCCTTGTTCCAATTATCCTTGTGCCAACGAATGCCACCTGAATTTAAGTTTTCCCATGTGGTAGACCATGTTCCACTTGATTTCCCCCACAACATTTGGCCCATGCTTACGAATTCCCTAGTCATGAAGAGCCTTGTTTTCATCATGGGGGGAGGGTTATACTATGACCCTCATCTGCCCCTAAATAACCAGGGGCCTTGCCAATGGCTGAATTGGCCATTTTTTCTGCCTCGACGTTATTTTCTTCATACCTTCAGATAAAAGTCGAATTATGTTGATGATAATTTTTAGACTCACATTTTTTGGGGAATATCTCGAGATCATTGTTCTTATGATCATCTTCGAGTCTCCCACTATATTAAAATTGAATATTTGAAATTTTTTTTCAAGTTGAATTCTTTGAGCTGGGCATAATCTTCAACTTTGTTATTGGTTTCCTGACCTAGATTCCAATGGTAATCCAAAATAAATTTTCCTTCGGTTTCGAAGATAACCCCCCACACTTGCCTCCCCTTAAAATATCTGGAGGTTCATCATCAAATTCATAAGGATACCTCCCAAAAGAATCCATCTAATATTTTGTGTTCATTGTTTCATGTCCTCTTCTTCCTATAGATATTTATTTCTTAATCCTTTTCTACTTGTCCCATCATCATCAGATTCAAAAGATTCATCATCATCATCATCTAAGTTTGAATAACTGTCATTAGTTTTTCAAGGCCTTCTTCTTGGGATAGATAACAATGGCCTCTTAAAAGTCTAAGAGGCCTTTCTTTAATAACCAACTAGATGACCATCATCAAAATTGTAAACTCTCACTTTTTTTAGAATTTATAGAAGGTATTTTGTCTCTTTTATATGTCATATTGCTTGGGGAGTAATCCCCAAGCATATGACCAGACTTATTTTCCAAGAAATAAATAGTACTACAATAGATGTTATGCCTACACCCTAGTAATCGGATAAGTATACTCTAACATCTATTGTAGTCTTAAAATTCCCTTTTTCTCTCTAGGAATTGGTTTTGATATTGCATTTCAATTCAAGATGAGATAGATGAAAAGAGTTGAAAGTAAGATTGACATATCGGTGTCATTATTGAATGCAGAAAATTGAAGATGAGTCAACGACCAGTTTTGTCAACGAATGAATACCATGCACATGATGAGGGAATAGTCGATGAGAAGATCTTGGAGAAATATGCATGTCCTTGTAATGATTGTCTCGGTGGGAAAATGAGAAGAAGACAAGTTATTTTTTAACATGTGTTGAGATTCGGTCATAGCGGTATAAGCCCTTTTCCTCAAAATAGTTATCCAAATAGGATACCATTACAAAGCATGAGAGACGTAGAAGCACCAAACGTAGACGAAGAGGCAACAAATGCATATGAACATGCAACAATCTTAGATGAAGGGATTGAAGTTGATAGAATGATGAATGAGGGTTTCAAGGATGATTGGCACAAATTGATGGAGGATGCTTCAAAAATCCTTCTAATTCTTAATTTGAAAACAGTGCATGGTTGGAAAAATGAGAGTGTTGATGATTTATTGGCATTGTTACATCAATTGTTACCACCTGACTCCACATTACCAAAACAATTGAGTGCATGTAAAGTGAAAATCACTAAGCTAGGATTAGGGTATGAGAACATCCACACGTGTGTGAATGGTTGTGTATTATTTCACAAAAATCATGCAAGTGAGATTGAATGTCCAAAATGTAAATAATCGAGGTATAGACCAAGGTTAAAATCAAATTCAACGCCTAGAAAGATTCTTCACCACTTTTTAGTAATCCTACGGTTACTTCGAATGTATAGATGTCGAGATATTGCTAAGCTTATGCAATGGCATGCCCAAAATAAGATCATTGATGGAAAACAATGGTGTGTGGTTGATTCTAAGATGTGGATGGAATTTGACAACAAATGGACCAATTTTTCCCAAGATCCTCATCATATAAGGTTGGGTTTAGCTCTAGATGGGGTGAACCCATTCTCAGATCAAAGTACTAAATGGTAAACTTGGCCAATTTTTTTGATAAATTATAACTTGCCTCCATGGTTAGAAACCAAATCATTTTTCTTGATGTTGTCATTGATTATACCAGGAAAGAAAAGTGTGACTTTAGATACAATTGATTTTTATTTAGAGTCGTTATTTGATGAGCTAGTAGAATTGTGGAAAAGAATTGAAGCAGTTTGAATTTTAAGGGACAATGATTCAATCCGGTTCACTTTAACAACTTCTTTATTGCTTACAATACATGATCTTTATGCATATGGCACATTGACTAGTCTCAATGTTCATGGATCTTTAAGCCTATTGTGAGGCACTCAAGTAGTTTGCGTAAGTGTATTTATTGTGGACATCATGATTATCTTAAAATGAAGCATCCATATCGTCGACAAAAGTCATGTTTTAGTGGTTAGGAAGATAATCGTGAAGCACCATCGGAAATAACAAGTGATTACATCATTCAGAATCCAGAAAAAAGAATGCATTTTATTGAAAATGGTGGCATTCTTGGTAGTAAAAATGACCCACTCAATGATAGTGGTGTAAAATGATTGTCCATATTCTATACGTTGACATACTTTAACCATTAGGCATACTATTGAATTTATGCATATCGAGAAAAACATGTTTTTTCTGTTATAGAAACTCTTTTTGGTGTGTATGATACAGTGTCAGCACACCTAGACCTTCAAGAACTAAATATTCGTCGAAATCTTTGGGTTGAAAATTATGGTGATGGAAAATATAGAAAACCTATTGCTCCTTATGTATGGACAAAGGGACAACGTGCAAAATTCTTAATGTTGATTTCTCAAACTCACTTTCCTATTGGATATGTGAGTAGTAATGTTAGAAGGAAAACTGACAATAATGGCTTAAGAGGTCTCAAGACCCATGACTATCATGTCATAATCGAGGATATTTTACCTATTGCAATCATATCAAGTTTGGAAAAGGGGTCAAGTTTGGAAATTATAAGGTTGGGGATAGTATTGAAGATAATTAGTATGCATGTGTTAGATCCTTCAAACTTTGATAATTTGAGGGAAGAGGTTGTTGAAGTCCTCAATATTCAATATCCTAATTCGCACCATCAATATTCAATATTTCTATGCATATTATTATACATCTATAACATGAACTAGAACATTGTGGCCCAATAAGAAGTAAATGGATGTACCCTGTAGAATGATATATGAATATTCTGAAAAAGTTTGTTCGTGATAAGGAAAAAACAAAAGGTAGCATGTGTGAAGGATATTCAATGTAAGAAGCCATAGGATTTTGCATAGAATGTATGAAGGATTTTCGTAATTTCAATCGATGTGTATGGGATAATGATGAAGACGAGAGAGTTGCAGGAGAGATATTAGAAGGAAATGGATGTCGCTTCAAGCTATCAAATGAGAAAATAACTGTGATACATGCATATGTTCTTCAAAACACATCCTCATTTGATAAGTGGCGCAGGTGAAATATTATTTACATGATAATTTATTTATTTAATTTCATTTAATAGTTAAATTATTATCATTCTTACTATATTGTATATTCATATCCTATGTAGAAAGTATGGAGAAAATATTTGAACAGGGATGTGTCCATCTCGAAAGCATACACTTCAGGATTTGAATATTGGAGATTGTTCTTTTCCAAATTTGATGATTGGATTGTTGATACAATTAGTGATGCACGACAAGAAGGACATGATATAACGATCGAGAAAATTGAGCTTTCATGACCTCCAAATATATCAGTTACTTATTTCAATGGGATGTGGACCTATGGTAGTCATTTAAGAGTGGAAGAAAAGGACATAGGAAAGGAAAATTGTGATTGTATTGTTAGTGTTGAATTTCATCACGACAATGAAAATAAACTTTATCTTGTATTCAAATAGGAAATTATTCAAGTTGATTGTGGTGAGACTAGTCCCATATTATTAAAATGTAAATGGATCAAACCATATGCAATACAACATGATGAGTATGGATTTGTAGGTGCAAATACATGCCAAGTTTTATCAAACACCAATGAGCCATATGTTTCCCCTCTTCAAATTACCGAGTCATTTATAATTGATGATGTAAGAATCCCAGAATGGTTGTATGTCATTCAAATAGAGTCTCATTCGAAAAGGAAATTCATGGAATATGTTGATATAATGGTCTATGAGCAATGTACTAGTTTACAAGAAACATTGGAACAAGAAGTTGAAGATGAAAATAGAGCTATATTTGAAGAAGAAACTTTGATTCCCAATGAAGAGACTGAGATAGAGAATGTAATGCATGGTCAACAAAATCTATTGTATGAGGACGATGGAGAAAATGAAGCAAATGCATAAACGAGTGATCATGATTGTGATCTTGATGGAAATGTAAGTCGTGACGATGATGATTTGTCACCTTAAATTTATGGAATAAATTTTCACTATGCAAATTGGATTTTATTGTTTTGGCCATGGGATTAGCCAATGGTTGTACTAAAATATGTACTAAGAATTGTATGGATTTTAATATTTTGTCCATTGGATTAGCCAAATACTTGTTTTTGGTACTATGCAATGTTTCAAATGCGATTTCTTTATGTTTCTTACTATCAAATTATGTCTGAGAAATGCTATGAATGGATGTTTTTGAGTTTCAGTGTTAACAAAAGATGGAAGAATTATTGTTTTACCGTATGCCATCATATATATATTAACAAATACTTTTAGATGCAGAATATATATTAGCTTCGTGATGAGACTGCAAAACTGGAGACTGTAGCAGGGTGGAAAGTTAGTGCCACAATAAAATAAAATGGCATGGGGGATTCAGATGATCTACCCATTTATGAGGAAGAAGTGCATCAGAGGAGACTGCAAAACAAGAACCATCCAGTAGAGAAGATAGAAGATGTGATTGAAGAAAACAGGAGGTTGATGTTGACATCAGCACAAGAAATTGCTTGCAAGGAGAAGTTGAGAAGAAGGAAGCCTGGAAGAGTAGTAGGGAAGCAATAGCAGCAGCAAAGCAGTGGAGCAGGAGGACAGCTCCAAAGGATAGTTTGGGATCCAGGTGGATTTCAATAGAGCTGGGAAGCTCATGAGCAGGAGCTCATGAATTTTTCACAGCAGTGGATTATGATGCAGGAGCATCGCTCCACCTCAGCAATGCGCCAGCTAGCCATCACATCAAAACGCATTCAAAGAGGGGAGAGGCGCCATCCCTCTCATTTTTTCCTCGTTTTCAAATTTTAAAATTTTGTTCAATGTAATTAAATGTTGTAAGGTTGGAAGAGCCAAAGCCCTGTCTTTGTGTAGGCAAGAGTTGGTGTCACCTTTAATGTCTAACAGACTGATTGAGATCTAGATCTGATCCGGAATAGACAACCATTCAATGTAAATTCAATGTAATTAATGAGAGTAGGTAGATGGAGGGAGAGATTGAGAAGTCCCTTTTGTAAAAGATCTTTGTATAAAATTTCATTAGGATGGAAGAAGATTAGAACAGAATTAGGAAGGAGAGGAGAGCCGAGACTCTGTTGCAGTTTGAGCTTTTGTAAACATTGTACAGACATTCTGAAATTAATACAAAGTAGTTTTTCCTGCCCATGAGTTATTTGTGTGTGTTTATGCATTTGAATGTTTGTTTTTTGTGTTTATGTGCATATGTTGTAGATGTATGTTAGATTCCATCTGCAGGGTGTAGACAGAATTTGTTGTCTGTGAGTTTTTTTTATTTTAGATTGGGTTCTTTGTGTCTAAATGCAAGGGGTGCATGACAGAGTGTTGAGGATTCTGTGAGCCAGTGCAAAGAGTGCACATATGAGTTTTATGTTGAATTCAGGCAAGAACGTGCTAGGAGGGAACACCAGAGGAATCACAAACTCAAGGGAGAAGCCTCAAGGTTACTGAACACCTTGGAGGAGAGACTTTGCAGAGAAGGCATAGAACAACAAATAGAATTGTTGAAGATTATGTAGAGCTCTACCAGGAGGGCATCGAGCAGGTACAAGTGTGCAAAGGGAGAACTCTCTGTCGAGTTCAAGGAGAAGAGTATCAGAGGAAGATACTCACAGAGTTACTGTTGTTGAGATTTGGATACCTTGGAAAGTGGTCCCCATGTGCTTATGAGTCTCTAAGCACAAAGGGGGAATACTTTTACCCTCATACTTTACTTT
>ML814761.1:98011-129610 GCA_009831015.1 Picea engelmannii | reverse complement strand
TGGTTTGGAAGACCTGCTTCAATCAAGCATTTTAAAGTTTTCGGGAGTACATGTTATATCAAGAACAATGATGAAAATATTGGCAAATATGATGACAGGGATGATGAAGGTATCTTCTTGGGTTATGCTACAAATAGTAAAGGCTACATATGCTACAATAAGAGATTGCACAAACTAGTTGATTGTATAGATATAAAAGTTGATGAAGAAATCCCAGTCAGAAATGTAAGCAGTGTTGAACCAAGAACAAAAGATACAGTTGAATATGAGGATGAATAGGTCCAAGGATCAGAAAGAGAAGAGTCTGGATCGGATGAAGATGTGAATATTCAAAATGACACAGATAAGCAAAAAGAAGCAAAATCACCTCTCAGAATTATTAGAAAGAATCATCCTGAAAATCAGATAATTGGGGATATAAATGAAGGAGTTCAGACAAGAAGGAAATTGATTAAAGACTCAGAACAATCTCAAGTTTCCTTTTTATCTATGAATGAACCTAAAAATTTTGAGGAATCTAGCCAGGAAGATAATTGGATTAGAGCAATGAATGAAGAACTTGATCAGATTGAGAAGAAAAATACTTGGGAGCTTGTTCCAAGACCTGAAGATAAGAATGTAATAGGTTCCAAATGGGTGTTCAAGAATAAAATGAATGAAAAGGGACAAGTTGTTATAAATAAAGCCAGATTGGTCTGTAAGGGATATGCACAAGTTGAAGGTCAGGACTTTGATGAAACTTTTGCACCAGTGGCAAGATTGGAAGCTATCAGAATATTTCTTGCTTATTCATGTCATAAGAACTTCAAAGTTCATCAGATGGATGTTAAGTCAACATTTCTTAATGGAGATCTAGAGGAAGAAGTATATATGGAGAAACCTGAAGGATTTTCTTTGACAAATAATCCTAATTATGTTTGTAAGCTGAAGAAGGCCTTATGTGGACTAAAACAAGCACCATGATCTTGGTATTACAGACTGGACAAATTTCTACAAGAAAAAGGGTTCAAGAAAGGTATTGTTGATAGTAACCTTTACATTAAGACTGAAGGTGATAATTTACTTGTTGTTTTGGTTTATGTAGATGATATTATTTTTGGCTGTACTAATGAATCATATGTCCAGTGTTTTTCTAATTCTATGCAAACAGAATTTGAAATGTCCATGATAGGAGAACTATCATACTTTCTTGGCCTACAAGTAAAACAAAGATTTGAAGGAATTTTTATTTCTCAAGGAAAATATTTGAAAGAAATGTTGAAGAAATTTCAGATGGAAGATTCCTCTACAGTTAGCACACCTATGGTGGTTGGTTGCAAGCTGAGTAAAGATGATATCTCACCTAATGTTGATCAAAGGATATATCGCTCCATGATAGGCAGTATTTTGTACATCACAACATCCCGTCCTGATATAATGCAAGCTGTTGGAATGGTAGGTCATTTTCAGTCTGCTCCTAAACAAAGTCATTTGGTAGCCGTTAAAAGGATATTTAAATATTTGAAGGGAACAATGAATTATGGTCTGTGGTATCCTAGAAATCAGAATTTCCAGTTAACTTCTTATTCAGATGCAGACTGGGAAAACTGTATTGATGAGAGAAAAAGCACCAGTGGAGGAGCATTCTTTCTGGGTGACTCATTAGTTGCATGGCTTAGTAAAAAGCAAGGATCCATTTCATTATCCACTACATAGGGAGAATACAATGTTGCTGCTATTTGCTGCACACAAATCTTATGGATCATACAAACTCTAGCAGATCTTAAGGTAACTTACACTGATCCTATTCTAATTCATTGTGATAACACCAGTGCCATTAGTGTCTCCAAGAATCATGTTCTTCATTCCAAGACTAAGCATATTCCAATCAAGTACCATTTTCTCAGAGAACAAGTTACAAACAGAATTGTTCAACTGAATTATATACCTTCTACAGAATAGATTGCTGATATCTTTACTAAACCATTAGCAGCAGCCCCTTTTGGATATCTTCGTCAAAAGTTGGGGGTTATAATCTCTTATGTCTAATCTGTTCACTTGGTCAGGGGGAGTACTTATTTAATATCTGGTGTATTTCCAAGATGCTTATGGTTGACCGGGGGAGTATGTTTTGCAACAGATCAGGGGAAGAATGTTTCTTCTTTGACATTGATGTCAAAGGGGGACAAAAGAGTTCGAGAGAGTCGAGTTCTAATGCATGTGTGTTGCCATCAATGCCAAAGGGGGAGATTGTTGGAAAATATTTAATAGACAACAAGCTTGTCATTGATGGAAAGTACAACAGTGAAGATGGCATGAGTACAGGAAGTTTGTAATCGATAGGCAAATAGAAGATAAGTTCAGAGAGGTCAAATGATCGAAGGCGAATGAAATCTCTGATCATTGAAGAGGAGGACAGATCTCAGCCGTCAGATCCAAGTGCAGGATCTGACCATCATTGGATCAATAAGAACCCACACATCCTTTAAGGTACAAGGAGAAACAGGCGTAATCGTGATATGGAAAATCACGACTTAATCTGAGCCGTCAGATCAAGGTTTGATCTGGACTGTTGTTTCCAGCCCATGTCGAAGTTTCGGGGATCGAGAGTTGGAGATGTCAACGTTTCTTAACATAAGGAATCCTGATATCACGATATGCAAAATCATGATTTAATCTGAGCCGTCAGATCGAGGTTGAATCTGGATCGTTGATTCCAGTCCATGTCAGAGTTTCGAGGATCGCGTGTTGGATATGTCAAAGAAACAATTCAACAAAAATGCCGATTTTGCGATATGCGAAATTGTGATTCAATCACAGCCGTAGAATCAATCTCATATCTGGACCTTTGATCTAACTCCATATCAGAGTTTCGGGGATCGCAACATGGAGTGGAAAGTAAACAATGCAACAAGAATGTTGATTTCGCGATAAGTGAAATTGCGACTTAATCGCAGCTGTTGAATCAAGATGTGATCCGGACTGTTGATATGACTCCATTACAGAGTTTCATGGATCGGGACTTTGAAGTCACAAAAACATTGAACTTCAAGAGTCTCGAAATTGCGATATGCGAAATCGCGACATGATCTAAGCCATCAGATCAAGTGTTGATCGGGACCGTTGATCCTACTCTATTTCGGGGTTTTGGGGATCATGACTTGGAGAGTCGAGATGCTTCATCTCCAGACTCACGAAATGCGAAATTACGAGAGTGCCTTATGCATAAGGTTGTGGTCACAACCCTTGGTTACGAGAAGGGAAGGAATTAGTCTAGATAAGCTCCATTTCGGGGTTTCAGAGATTGCGACATGGAGAGTCGCGATGCCTCATCTCGAGACTCACGAAACGCGAATTCGTGAAAATCACTTTAATCATAGGCGCTTGGTTATGACCATAGTCATATGGGGGAAGGAGCTAGTGCAGAAAAGTTATGTATCAGAACTTTGGAGATCACAAAATAAAGTGTCGAGACACTCAACACAGAATTGCCGAATGTCGAAATGCCGAAATTCGATTTAAAGGCAATATCAATAAAGTTCATCCAATGACGTAGATAAATGGGAATATGATCGGAAGGTTACTATTCTCTCTCACAGTTAACCTCTCAGTTACAAATCTGTTAGTGAAACGGATTCATGATTGCGAATCAGTTGGTGTTTCAGTTGCTCGGATAGTTGCCTTTTGTTTGCCGAAGGAGATGGGAAGTTGACCTGTCGTGATTGTGTATAAAAGAAAAATGAGACAGACAACGTGATGTTGGTTGTTTTGTATGAGAAAAGAATGAAACTATAAGAAAAATAAAATGAGAGGATGCATAGGAGGAGATTGAGCATATGTGCACTGTGAGATTAAATGCAAAGCAGAATAATAGAACAAGTTGAAGAAGACCAGAATGACAAAACAAGTTGATGCAGAGAAGACCTG
This sequence comes from Picea engelmannii, assembly GCA_009831015.1. Classification (NCBI taxonomy): domain Eukaryota; kingdom Viridiplantae; phylum Streptophyta; class Pinopsida; order Pinales; family Pinaceae; genus Picea; species Picea engelmannii. Next base: position 125,704 of record ML814761.1, on the reverse strand, counting down.
CTGAACAGACTGAGGAAGAAAAGAACTGTAGAACAGTCAGAAGAAGACCAGAGTTACAAAACAAAGAAAGATTGGTAAGAATTGATGTATCTGTGTAGTTGAATGTTTTTATGTTCATTTTTATGAAATAGGGAGGTTGGGAGGTGCTCGAGAGGACTGTTGTCCTCAGAGGTTCAAGTGGGAGCTTGAACACAGGAAGTTGTAGCTTCCATCTAGTTGCCGCCAGAGAAACTAGGGTGGCAGGGTGGTGCAAGGGAGAACAAGTGTTTTCTGTTATACAGGTTGGAGCCTGTGTAACTAGAAGTTGGTGCTTCCATCCAGTTGGTGCTGGAACATATAGGGAGTTGGTGCTTCCTTCTAGTGGGTGCTAGAGAAACTAGGGAGTTGGTGCTTCCTTCTAGTGGGTGCTAGAGAAATCAGAGAGTTGGTCCTCTCAAACAAGTTGCAGCTTGTAAAACAGAGGTAGCAGCCTCACATTGAGTTGGTGCTCAATTAAAGATGATGTACAGAACTTAAAAGACTGCCTATCATTTCGAAGAAGAAGAGGTTTTCTCCCTTTATGGGTTTCCTCATGAAAATCTGTCTCTGTGTATATCTTGTGTGTGACTGATGCTTTTTAATTTTACTGTCCATATGCTGTATAATGTTGATGATCACTTGAAGAAATATTAAGAATGTTTTAATAGACTTAATATTGTTTAAGCCAAAGACAACTGATTCAGCCCCCCCTCTCAGTTGTATTAGTAATTTCAACAGGTCTCACACTGCACATACTGTAATTTTTCCTTTCTTATAGTTCAACTCATTTTTCATTTAGAACAACCAACCATACACAACCACTGCATATTTCTTTTATGCACTTCTCATGACTTCAGTTACACCTCAAATTCCTAGGACAACAATGCTTTAGCCATTGAATCCCCAACCGTCCAAGAACCATGATTTTGTTCTGCTAATTGAATCGTAACTAAACAGTTAATCGTAAAGATCAACAATATCCCTTCGATCAAATTTTAATTTAATAAGCATCATTGGGTTAAATCCGCAAGGTCTTGCATTTATCCCATATGCCCACTGGTTGTGACCATGGGCCTAATCAAAATGCGTTTCGCATTTCGCATTTCAGCAATCCTGTGTTGAAGGGTCTCGACAGTCCAAGTTGCGATCCCTGAAATGGAGCTTAGATTCATGCTAGATCTTCCCTCTCATATGACCATCATCAGTGACCACAACCTACACCAAAAGGTGTTTCTCATTTCACAAACTTATGAAATTCATCGAGCCTGATCAATGATCGAGATCTCCAATGATCCGATGGTCTATATCTCATCGGGATATCACATTTTGGGATTCCCGTGATGAAGGGTCTCAACACTCCAAGTTGCGATCCCCAAAATGGAGCTTAGAAATTATCTCCTTCCCTTAAGCCTTCGACAATCTGACCTTATCTATGACCATGAGCCATACCTTATCACGATTTCTCATATTGCGAGTTGCAAGGTTAGAGCATTTCCTTCCTTTGACTTTCCAGTCAGTAAAATGTTAATCCCTCACCACATGTCCCTCTTGGATCAACGATCAATATCTTATCATGATTTCGCAACTTCACAGGCCTTCATCATGCCTGATCAATGGTCCACAATCTCCCTTTGATCAATGACTCAGATTAAGTCATGGTTTCACATTTTGTGATTTCATAGGATAAAGAACCTCCTTTATTTGAATTTCCAGCCAATGAAATGCCAATCGCTCGCCATGTGTCCTCTGCATCCAACGTTCCACAACATACCTTGATCCAAAGGTCCAGATCAATTCTTAGGATTTCACATATCGCAAGTTCCCACACCATGTTCCGTTGACTCCTCCAATGTGCATTTCAGAGAAATTCTAGTCACTTTCCACGTGTCCTTCTTGAAGATGGACGGTCCTCCTACTTTCGAGATTTTGTAGGCCCGCTTCATATTGCATGTAAAGACCGTTCTCCTTCTTATGGATCCAATGACGGTCGTTCTTTGGGCTCATATCTGACACCTGAGATATATTCTCTTCTACTGCGCACTCTTCCTATCTAAATTCAAATCTGATGGTCATCGAGAATTCTGAATGGGATCCAACGATCACTGTTTCTCTTCACTGTTGATATTGCCATTTCCATGCCATTATCTCTGTGATACTAATCATGATGATCTTTTCCATCAATGACATTGCCATCAATGACAAACACACATACTCTGCCTCTGTCTGAAAAACATTCCAACACTTCGTTGGTTTAATAATCTCCCTCGACTCCACCTTTCAACGATCCTCTTCATATCGAATGACCAAACCCTGATACAATCCTTCACCCTCCTCCTAAGGGCGTGGTTCAGAAGTATTCTTTCAATACTCATGTGCATGTTGCCCAAAAATACTGTATTGTAGAGAATCCGATGCAAGCACCGTATGCGATGTCAAACCTCGAAGTCCTTCAGAGTTTTCCTACACAATGGAAGGCACTGTTGAAATCTATCGGTGGAATTGACCCTACAGATACAAATTTAATAATATTTGACTTGGAATATCACATTACAAGGCTACCCCCTCAACTTGCATTTTGAATACAAGTTCTTTTCATCGACAAATTTTTTTTTATAACAATTATTGACGAGGGTGCCTCAACATGTGTCATGTCTATTGCCTACTAGAAAGCCATTGGCTCTCCTTCCTTAACTAAAACACGCAACACGCTCAAAGCCTTTAATGGATTTGGCTTTAAACCCTACGGTGTACTCCCTTCATTGCCTATTACATTAGAAGGAGAAATGGTCAATGTTGAAGTTGAGGTGTTTTATGCCCCTCTCAATTACAGCCTTTTACTTGGCCATAGCTGGATCGATTCCATGCGTGAATTTGTGTCTTCTCTTTTCCATATCGTGCATTTCCCACATCAAGGAAAAGTAGTTAGAGTAGACCAACTGGCCTTCTTTAACTCTGATACACGTACCAACAATGTACCTTTCATTGCAAAGACATCCCCTGGGTATGAGAATGTCAGTGTGGGTCTACTAAAGGATTCAACTCTGATGGGTACGTTTATGATCCCACCACCTGACATTCTGCCTCCTTTGGCTGCCTCGATTAATATGATTTCCACCTCCATTCGCGAAACTCCCGCATCTTCTAACCTGTGGATAGTACCCAAACTCGGTGATTATCTTCACTATGGCGACCAGATGCCTTTAAGTCTGGTTGAATCCTCTTACCAAGCCATTCAATCGACTAACCCTTTTACTCCCTCTCTCAGTGATTCGTCTCCTGATCCGTTCCACATTATTTTTCCCATGGATGAGATGATTATGTCAGTTATGTCGATGAAAGATACCACTTGGGATGATGGGAATCATCGTTCCATTCTCTTTCTCGAACAACACACCATTGAGAGTTACCAACGGATCTCAACTTCGTCGAACGTTTTCATTATTTCTTTGATTCCTGAATCCACACACGACGTGTTATATGAAGGGAACTTAAGTAAAATTTCACCCACCATCCCCCTCGACATATATATTAAACCTGGAGTTGTCGAAAATGTCCACATCTGAGCTTCATGTTCCACCAATGAGGTTGTCACATATAAATCACTTTTTCAAGAATTTCGTGACATCTTCACGTGGAGCTACGAAGAGATGCCAGGTATTGACCTTGAAATTGTTGTACACGAAATTAATACCTACTTAGACGCTAAAACCGTCCAGCAGAGACTTCACCCGATCCACCCCCGTAAAGAAGCTGCTATCAAGCTTGAAGTCAAAAAAATTATTAAATATGGATTTATTTATCCAGTGGCTTTGACTGATTGGGTATCTAGTCTAGTTTCGGTTAACAAGAAACAAGGTATGATCCGTGTCTGTGTTGATTATAGGGATATAAAAAAATATTGTTCTAAGGACAACTTTCCTACCCCCTTTGTTGACCAAATCGTCGACGATTGCACCAGAAGTGAAATATTATCTTTGATGGATGGTTTCTCTGTCTATAATCAAATCAATATCTTACCCACGAATCAACACAAAACCGCTTTCATTTGTCCTTAGGGCACTTTTACCTACTGACCCTTTCGTTTGAAAAACTCCAGTGCAACGTTTCAACGTGATATGTCTTATGATTTACATGATATTAAGCATATTGTATAGCCATATTTAGATGACCTACCAGTGCATTCCATGCATCGTAGTGATCATTTGACCCACCTCTGAGCCATTTTCCTTCATTGTTGGTTCTATCGTATATGCTTAAACCCACATAAATGTGTCTTTTGTGTGGAGTTCGACTGACTCCTCGGCTTTATTATGTCACTTTAGGGGATCAAGGTAGATCCTTTGAAGGTTGAGGTGATCCTCAATCTCCCTCCTCCTTCCTCACTTCACCAACTACAAAGTTTTCAAGGGAAGGCAAACTTTCTACGTTGTTTTATCCCAAAATATGTTGAGTTAACACTCAAATTTACTTGACTACTAAAGAAGGTCTCTGAGTTTGTATGGGACACCACTTCCAACAAAGCCTTCGATGCTTTGAAACTAATTTTAACCTGTATCCCACTACTTTCCCTGCCCAATTATAGTCGATATTATTTCCTTTATCTCGCTGCTTCGGACTCTACCATTGCCATGGTTCTGGTCCAAGAAGATAATTTATGCGATGAACATGTCATTTATTATTTGAGTCAGAGTCTCATGACTACTGAAGCCAAGTACTTACATGTTGAAAAACTGGCCTTGGCAGCTATTCAAGTTGTCCAACGTTTCCGTCACTATATTCTATTACGCAAGGCCATTGTAATTTCCTATTGCAACCCTATGAAACACATTCTTACATGTCAATTTCTAGGGGAAAAACACTCCAAATGGATAGTGATTCTCTAGGATCTTGACTTAGATTCGAATGCACTAAGTCCAATAAATCATTGGTGTTTTCTGAACTAATATGTGACCTTCCCTCCGCTGAGACAGAAACAGTGGCAGAGGATTCCCTACCTGATGAATCCCTTTTTATAATCAGTTCTGATGATGCTTGTATGGAGATATTATCATTTATCTCTAGACTCAAACTTTCCAGCCATACCTCTCTAGTACAGACTGTCGTTGCATCCATTACCAAGCCGTCAATACATCATTATCGGTGATACTCTTTATCATCATGGTGTTGGATCTATATTCCGATGATGAGGCCGAGAAATATTTGAATGAATGCCACGCTGGATCATGTGGCGGTCATATGTGTGGGTATGCCACTTCCCAAAATATCTTGCGAGCAGGGTAATTTTGGCCTTGTTTATTTAAATATTGTATAAATTTCATCCAGAAATGCCATGCTTGCCAAACATATAATCATAAGATAAGATCTCATTCCGCTCCCTTACACCCTGTAGTTTCCGTTGGACCTTTTGTTAAATGGGGTATCAATTTCATGACCTTTAACCCTCACATGGTCAGGGTGCATGGATACATTATTGTAGCCATGGATTATTTCATGAAATGGGCTGAGGCAATGCCTACATTCGACAATACAGGAAAAAATGAAGCCCTATTCATATTCAATCACATCATCACACGATTTGGAATCCCACAGTCTATTGACACTAATCATGGTAGCCACTTTCGAAACTTCATGATGTCTGAGCTTACAGAAATGTTGGGTCTTCAACATGAAAACTCAACCCCCTACTATCCACAGGCCAATGGCCAATTTGAAGCGATCAACAAGGTTCTTGTCACTATGCATCAATGGATTATAGGAATTCACAAAACAAGTTGGCACATGATGCTATTTTCATCATTATGGGCCTATCGGACATCCGTAAAGTCTACCATGGGGTTTGCACCCTTCCAACTAGTGTATGGTATAGAGGCTCTCCTACCGATTGAATGTGAGATTCCATTGTTAAAACTAGTCATTGAACTTCTCCCAAACACCTTTGCTAAAGAAGAACTTCTGTTGTATCTTATGCAATTGGACGAAGCCTGTCATGATGCCACCCTAGTTATTGAAACCCAAAAGAAATGTGTCAAAGCCAAATATGACAAGCATGTCAAGCCACAAGTTTTCTCTGAGGGTGATCTAGTTCTCCTCTATGAACAAGATCGTGATTCGCTAGGAGACAAAAAATTCGAGGCTATGTGGCGAGGCCCTTATATCGCCAAACGAGTGTTGGAGAAGGGAGCCTACGAGTTAGTAGATTATGATGGCATTCCTTTGAGTGAACCCAAAAATGGGCTTTACTTGAAGAAGTAATATGCTTAGACTATATTTGCATGAGTGCTTGTATTTTACTGTATCATACTATTGTGTGCTACTTTTGTGTGCTTTTTCGTTATTTAGTTTCTACCCTCGACCGCTTACCTTATGTTGTGCTTGGTTTTTAGATGTCAGAGTCTTAATTACCCCATTTTGGCTTCGCCGATGGCGCTAGTTGTAGTACTCAGAACCTAGATTCTGTTGCATGGGCAATCTATGCATCCACAAATGAACTTATCAGTCTACACAGTGTTTTCCTCGGTCGTGCAACTAATAATATAGCAGAGTATAGCACAGTCATCGAATTGTTGACCGATTCTATCTCACTTGGGTTTCATCACCTGGTTATACGACTCGATTTGCAGCTTGTAGTGCTACAATTAATTAATGTCTATGATGTTTGAAGTCCTACTTTATTACGGGTATATTTACGAATTCGCCTCCTGGAATATTATTTTGATTATATCGAGTATAAACACATTCCTAGATGTCTAAATACATTAACTGATGCATTAGATAATTATGTGTTAGACAAACATTTGAGACATTTATAGATCCAATAACATGTATTATACAAAGAAAAATAAGCCGGTATAAGCCTCATGTATATATATAATGATAATTATGTTTTACAAAAAGATTGTTTTTTGTCTGAAGACCAAAATATAAAAATATGAAGCTCACATCTTCTACAAAATGACACCATGGATACTTCTCACAGTAACAAACTACTGCTCGTGCTACCCTACAGAGCAATCGTCTCAGTGGAACAAACACGCCTACGGTATGGCGTTGGAATATCTTGGATGTCTGCAGTCAAACCCTCCAGATTCTGATCGATTGCTTCATAGTCTTCCGCATCCCATCTTGCTACTACCACTGCTTCCCCTCACCTCTGGATAGGGGATGTACCTGGGGGTCGGAATGGACCTATATCTGCATGGTCAAAATATTTTTATTAGTCATTGGATTGAAAACATAAAAGAAAAAATGTGTTTAATATTTTGGAAAATTTACAAAAACACCATAAAAGAAAAATGTTTTTCTTACCTAGATTCCCCCACTGAGAACCCTCGGGTAGCACCAAGTCAGGATCATGGAAAAAATACATCCCAACATATGCTAAGTCATCGATCATCAAGATCTGAGGCTCCAACCAATAAAAAAATGTATCATTATATTTAATAATGGGCACCGCTACATGCCAGGACATGAGATCACACCACCGTTTCATTCGCAGATCTCATGGCACTGGTATATTCCACTCTACCTGTAGGCATAGGTGAGGGAATATTTCTAGGAAGAAAGATACCAAAATGGATCTGTACCCAAATTTCTTTAGTTCCCCATTCTTGCTCTTGGTCAACTGAGTATTCATAATGTGGAGGAGTCCATTGCACTAGTTGAATACACGAGGTTTCATGCATTCCACAACGTACTGGAAGTATCTCTACAAAGCCATGTGCAGAGAAGAACTCCCTGTTGTTAGTGTCGGAAGTCACTCCTGGATTGCTTGCAGGAGCAGAGCCCGACGCCCATCAGTTTTTATGTCACGGTTTGATAAATGGGCGATCAAATGGGTAGAGACTCAAGGAGATATCACTCTAACTCAGGGACTGGATATGGTACGTAAAGAACAAAGGAGGTCTGGAATCCTAACTTCAGCCAGTGGGTTGATTAAAAGACGAGCAGGTGGAAGACTTAGTAAGAAAGGTGAACAAACAACTCTGGGCAACAGGCTTACAACGGTTTGTATGGGAAAAACTCTGAACGCAGGATCCTCCTGGTTCAGGGCTTCAAGAAACTGAATAGAAGACTTGACTGGATCCTCCAATTCCAAGTCATTCAGCGTTAAGTAAATCACAGGAACCGATTAGAGACTCCGTAACTATTATAGTGATCCATTACAACATCATCCTATAACAACTACAACTCGATTGGATCCTCCAATTCCGAGCTGCTCTAACATAGTATAACAAATATGTAAAGAAACTGGCATTCATAAGGCAAGAAGTCTCAGAAGTCTATACATAACCAGAGCATCAGTGCTTCATTAAATCTTTACAACCAGGAGATCTGCTCAACTATCCTCCCCCTACAAAAATGGTTGAAATGCCTACATATACTTGGAACTGACTTCGGTGCTCAAGGCGCGATCATATCATGAATTCAATGCTTGACATTGAGGAGCTTCTCTGCTAGGCTACGCATGCAGACGTTGGGCAGAATGCCCATGCAGTCATCTGTCAGACGTGATCTTTGTCAGGAGGAACTGACAGCCTGTCTCTGTACACGCTCCTTTCTAACCTTCGATTTAAGGAAGGAGATGATGTATCACCCACCTTCCTCATTTGCATTAACTGATTCATCGAGACCTGAGAGGCAGAATGACAAACATAAACGCCCCTCCCCTAGGCCTCCTTCTCGATGACCAGGCACCAAATCCGTGGGCCCGATTCTGGGCACTATCGGAAATTCGGGGTTCAGAGTTTCAAAGTGCAAGAAGTAAGGGGTTCCAGCTTCCCGAAATCTGATACCCGATATGTGATGAGATCCACCTTTGTGAGCTAGCCCCTACCGGCTAGAACTCTGATTGCCGATGCGCCTTCCATGCTATCCCTTTGACTAGGCCCTGGTCCAAGTGACCACTACCATATGCCTTTGACCATACTCTCCATCGGGGTTTCGCAGTTTGCACTTTTGAAGTGCACAAATCACTCGTCCCCAAGATCCCTGATATCCCTATGGCTTCAAGTTCGTCGATGGGCGCTTCCCTGTCAGGACTTTCCAGATGACGCCGATCTCCTACCACGCATCCTTTCTCAGATGGAAAATCTAGATATCTTTCGCTGCTTCTCATGTCCATGATCAGGATTTCTTGCTTGACTTGGGCCCCAAACAGATTTCTTCTGTGTGCTGCGCTTGGGCACCTATCGCGCAATCCTGCAGACCTGCGTACCTTTGCTCCCCGATACCACAATTTTTGCTTACATTAGGCTCCATGGGGGATAGAGTCATCCCTGTGATTCTCTAAGGACTCATTTTGTAGTTCTAGTGCCTTGTTGTTGGGCTATGGAGTCATGCTGAAAACATCCTGCTGCTGAAAATACAGGTCGAAAAATAAAAGTAACAAAATAAAGCTACATACTCAAAGGAGCTTATTTATACACAATCCTAAACTAATAAAATATTTTACATGGGCTAGGTGAAAGAGAACTTTCACCATATCCATCCAAGAAACTTCCTGGATAGAATATCCTTCCTTCTGTCGATGATCACCAATAGATGGTGTAACCGTGACAACAAAACATCCACACTCTTCAAATCCTCCTTACAGGCTGGAGTTGAGATGAAATAGGGCGGCTCCAAGGCATAGAGGAAATGCCACTCCATGTATTTGCTGACAGGGTCATCGAATGAGTGGCCATTTCCAAGGAATTGGAAAAATGCAGCCTCTTCTACTACATAGTTGTTCACACGCGGCCGAATGTCTCTGATAACCACAGGCGGGTGAATAACTGAAGTAGGCTCGCTGATCTCAGGTGGTGGTTGCTAACTGACTGGCTCTGCGTAGTCTGTAAAATGCATCTTCGACTGCTCCTCTGGTTCCTCTAGTGCCTCTTCTTGGCTCTCCCAAGGGTCAGAGTCATAATCATCATAGATAGGACCTGTGGGAAAGATCTTCTTTTCAATGTGCTTCTCAGGGGGGCTGATTTCCTCGCATTGTATTTCATTTGCGAGCAGGGGATAAGGCTCTGCGACCTGCTCTTGGAAATCCAGCATATCGAGCTCAGACTCTAATTCGTAACTGTCATAAGTGGTCTAGATGCTCTGACAAGAAAAAGGTGATGTCGGGCTCTGCTGCTCCTCTTCCAGATAATCATCGAAGTCAGGGGGAGACAAAGCTTCTCCAACTTGCAGAAATGGAACTATCCTCCGCTCCTTCGTTTCGACCCCGAATGTAAACACATCGTGGGAAATCTCGTGAAGGAAAAGAGAGAAATCCTCTTCCACAACTACCTCTTTATTGCTTTGATCTGAGATAGCAAGCTCATCGGGGGTAGATGCCAACTCATCTAATAAATCTTCAACAATCTCTTCAAAAGATTTTCTCAGAGTGTCTTCCTCAAGGATTGGAAAATCCTCTGCACAGTCTTCATATTTCAACCCTTCTAATTGGGCAGAGAGATATTTCACCTGCTCTATCAGCTTACTCAGGGCGCCATCCTCCTCCCTAGGAACTTTATCACTTTCATAACTTGCCTCGGATGTAGATGAATGGGGAGGAGAAGGGACTGAGTTCTGATCCAGGTCATCAAGATCCTCCCCACATCTTTCATCAGAAACAACTTTCTCTTGTATAGAGTTGTGGTATCCCTCACAAAAATTATGACAAATTAACTCAGGGGGATACAACCTCTGACAATAGGTGGTGAAAGATGCATGAAAATCACTGAGTGAAGAAATGGTAGCCGGGGGGTAAAGAACGATACCATTTACGTGCATCCCCCGCTAACGAGAACATGAACATTTTCAGTAATACATCCTCATGGTGTATCTCCCACTGATGCATGAGTTCATGAAACTCACTGAGGTGCTGAGCCAGGTTGTCCTCTTCACCTTTTCCAAATATGGGCAAATAATCGCCCCATTCATCCAGAGAGGGGACAACATTAGGAAAACTAGGAATAGCAGAGAAATTAAAAGGAGCAAACCTACGAGCAAGGATTTTCTCCATATCGAACCAGTGGAGTCGCCAATCGATCCTTGAATCATGGATTCGCCAGGTGAAAGATGCGCAGCTTCAAATATGCTTGGTCCTTGTTCACCATCAAAGGCCATATCTTAACGTTGTCATTACCCAAGGAATATTCTCAGACTAAGAAAGTAGCTGCTGAAACCTTCTCGAGAAAGCTCCTTAGGGTCAGCTTTCAGGCGTGCTGACAGTAGTCACAGCTGAAACAATGATGTGGAAACAATGGAGTCACCACAGTGGAGTCGCCAGGTGCACAACAACAATATTTAAGGGCTCTGATGTCTGATGCACCTTCAGAATCAGAGGCTCAATGTCGTTCTGCCCAGAGAAAATCTTCAACTTCGTCCCCGGCAACGACACCAGAAATGTTAGCGTCGGAAGTCACTCCTGGATTTCTTGCAGGAGTAGAGCCCGATGCCCATCATTTTTTAATGTCACGGTTTGATAAATGGGCGATCAAATGGGTAGAGACTCGAGGAGATATCACTCTAACTCAGGTACTGGATCTGGTACGTAAATAACAAAGGAGGTCTGGAATCCTAAATTTAGCCACTGGGTTGATTAAAAGACGAGCAGGTGGAAGACTTAGTAAGAAAGGTGAACAAACATCTCTGGGCAACAGGCTTATAGCGGTTTGTAGGGGAAAAACTCTGAACGCAGGATCCTCCTAGTTCAAGGCTTCAAGAAACTGAATAGAAGACTTGACTGGATCCTCCAATTCCAAGTCATTCAACGTTAAGGAAATCACAAGAACCGATTAGAGACTCCGTAACTATTACAGTGATCCATTACAACATCATCCTATAACAGCTACAACTCGACTGGATCCTTCAATTCCGAGCTGCTCTAACACAGTATAACAAAGATGTAAAGAAACTGGCATTCATAAGGCAAGAAGTCTCAAAAGTCTATACATAACCAGAGCATTAGTGCTTCATTAAATCTTTAAAACCGAGAGATCTGCTCAACTATCCTCCCCCTACAAAAATAGCAGAAATGCCTACATATACTTGGAACTGACTCCGGTGCTCAAGGCGCGATCATATCATGAATTCAATGCTTGACATTGAGGAGCTTCTCTACTAGGCTACGCATGTATACGTTGGGTAGAATGCCCATGCAGTCGTCTATCAGACGCGATCTTTGTCAGGAGGAACTGACAGCCTGTCTCTGTACACGCTCCTTTCTAACCTTGTATTTAAGGAAGGATATGATGTATCATCCACCTTCCTCATTTGCATTAACTGATTCATCGGGACATGAGAGGCAGAATGACAAACATAAACACCCCTCCCCCAGGCCTCCTTCTCGATGACCAGGTGCCAAATCCATGGGCCCGATTCTGGGCGCTATTGGAAATTCGGGGTTCGGAGTTTCAATGTGCAAGAAGTAAGGGGTGCCAGCTTCCCAAAATCCGATACCCGATATGTGATGAGCTCCACCTTTGTGAGATAGACCCTACTGACTAGAACTCCGATTGCCGATGCACCTTCCGTGCTAGCCCTTTGACTAGGCCCTGGTCCAAGTGACCACTACCATATGCCTTTGACCATACTCTCCATCGGGGTTTCGCGGTTCACACTTTTGAAGTGCACAAATTTCTCGTCCCTAAGATCCCCAATATCCCGATGGCGTCAAGTTCGCTGATGGGCGCTTCCCTGTCGGGACTTTCCTGATGATGTTGATCTCCTACCACGCATCCTTTCTCAGATGGACAGTCTAGATCTCTTTCAATGCTTCTCATGTCCATGATTAGGCTTGCTTTCTTGATTCGGGCCCCAAACATATTTCTTCTGTGTGCTGCGCTTGGGCACCTATCGCGCAATCCTGTAGACCTGTGTATCTTTGTTCCCCGATACCATAATTGTTGCTAACACCTGCCATCCATGCAATGGTGAAAAGAATGGTTCTGAGCATCAGATCATGAACCCCTCTAATATCCACTTTACCCTTGCATCGCTCGGTCTCATGTTCACGATAGTGTCTGATGTATTCACTCATCGCTAAACCACCACCTCAACCTCATGTTAAGGTCACTTGTGCCCACGATGGGATAGACCTGTCAAGAAGTAAATATCTTCGATGTCCAAGGAAAGCACATGAACACCCACATGAAATACTTGTTGGTCCATGTCCCACATATGAACCAAATATTCCAACAGTCTCAGTTGGGCTCTGATGCCCTGGATCTTGAAGAACTTTAACAAACCACACTGTCGTAGGAAATTTATGGTGGCCAGATCATTTAAATCCATTGCATCATCACCTTCATGCTCTCGTTCTCTCCACTCCAACATCGTTGCAATCAAAATACCTGCATGGAGATGAAAGAAAGAAGTTAGCATCTTTAGTCATAAATTTTTGGAGTTCATTTTGGTCCAATGCATCTTTTTCTTTTGGGTTTTCGACCACTACAACTAGGCTTGACTTACAGAGCAAGGTTTCTATAGGTGAACCGTTGGGCACCTACGACACAAAAATTCACCCGAAAAATCATCTTTTAACCGATTGAAATGAATTTTAAACCATTGAAAATGAAGAAGACGAGGTACTCACTGTTTTCATGCAAACCATTCACCGAATGATTGCCCATGCTCCCTGCAATCGACCACCGAAATATGAGGTGAAAAAAGGGCTCTTAGACAATTTTTTGACCAAATACATATTAAATAGTGAAAATGAGTTTTTACGCCTATTTATCTCATTTTTTACTCTTTCTAAAAATATTTTGTATCATTTAAATATATTTTCTCAAAAACCTACCAGCCTAATGGTCTTATGAGTGTTTTGTTTCTTGTAGATGGGCAGACTAGGGTTCCGAACAATGAACTATGGACAGTTTTTGCAATTTGTTTTTCTTTTTCGTCGCGTGTACGATTACTTTTTAGGGTTTTTTAGAAAAACCTCGAGCTTAGTCTTTGTTCATTCTCATGCTCGAAAATCAATGAGAACATAACTGAGTGTACTTTTGTCATCTTTTCATACTCGTCATGGTAACACAAAAATAATGAAACTTATGGAGTCAACTTTAAGCTCTTTTCACACTCCTTAAAAACGAAAAGATTGCCGAGCGACCTTGTTTTGTTCGTGCTCATAAAAGTATTTGAATAAAATGTTATCACTTTTTCAGTCTTGTCGAGCTATTTTACGAAAAATGAATTGAGAGAGTTCTCTTTTAAGTGTTTTTCCGGATTCTATAAACATGAAAAAAATTTGAGTTTTCTATCTTTAGACTCGTTAAACAAACATCGAAAGGCCCATATGGGATCGAACCACTCCTTATTAGGGTTCGTTAAACATACTCTGATTGAACTTGTCTGAAGGATGATATTACATCAACAAGCATATGTTATTCTCCTCAATCTTGCATAAAAATAAAGAGGTACTTACCAAAAATGGTGGGGGGAAATTTGGGAAAGAGGTGTGTGTCTGTATTTTTGTTAGTGGAAGTAAGCGTCACTCTTGAACATGGCACCCCCTTCATCATTTGAATCCAGGTTGGGAAATCCATTTGTCTCTCATCTGACTTTCTGCAAGTTCATATCTTGGGTTGTATTTGATTCAATGTTGCCAAGACAAATGTTGTGCCATTCATATGTTCAAGAGAATTTCAACCAAGCCCTCTATTGATTCTACCATCTGCAATTGTCAATTCCTACCATGTTGGCCTTCCTTGTGTCAATTTCCAATCATGTTCATACTTTGATCTACTTTAAATCTATTACTTGATTCGTGTCATTTGATGGGGGATACATTAAGTCCATCCTATGACAAGTCTTTTCCTGTCGACTTCAAATCATTATCTAGGAACAAGACTTAGAAATTATTCAGTGCCTTAGAGCCTGCATGCCTCAATGGCAGGTTCTTCACTTTTGACAGTGGATTTACATCATTTATCCTTGATCGAGATATTCCATCAAGTGTTCGACTTCATCTCATCTATTCACACTCGTTGGATTGTACTATTGTACCTTGGGAGTCATTGACATCAATGGTGATTTCCCTCACACTTGTTAATGGTTTTCATTAACGATCGGTAATCAAGTGGTTTCTAACCATATTCGACTTCAACACTTGTAATTACATGGCTATATTTGTACTAACGGACGATGGGATTGAAGACCCTAGACCTCATCATTTTTTATCCAGGTTGCGATGGAGTATTTGTGATTTTAATTGACATATAGATCCACTTTGTATGTCTCATGGCTATATCTGTGTCTGATTTTTCCAATAAATAGATCCACAGTGTGTTCCTGGTGGCTATGTAGATTCTTGATGTCATGGATCCACAGTGTATAATTGGTGGCCATGACTTATATTTATGATTACAATCATTTATAGACTGAACATGGGAATGCCTACTTCATACATGGTATAATATTGTGCGGATGCTTGATTGTTTGCAGGTCCCCAATTGGTGCGCTCCTTGTTCCCGACACACACATGCATTTTTACAAAGTATTTTGGATGTCACGAGTTCCAACCTCATACTTTGGGGGGCATTATGTTATACATTATTTTGGTCACCCTAGTGTTGATTTTACAAACATGTGTTCAGGCTCCCAACATGACTTTTTTCCTGAGAAAATCAACTTATCTCCTCCTCTACAAGGTTGCTTTTTGGAAAGGGTCTGCAGGCTGCACGTATTACATAGTGAAAAAATCTATCATTTCCATAGGCTACTCTATAGTTGGCCCACAGGATTTTCGTAGGCTTCTATATAGGTATGGTGCGGCGACGTTCCAAAGCTAAAAGAGGAAAGAGGTTTCACGAGGTTTCTAGAAGGGGAATCTTCTAGAATGTGAGGTGTTGTCTGTATGGTTTCGATCCTACTAGTTTCTCTGATTTGGTGGGATCATCCACATCCCTTTAACCACTTCACCTTATCGTATATAATCATGGGCTTCTCATGGAAAAGGTTAAGCAAGATTAAGCAAGATTAAGCAGAGAATTGATGAAAGAATAGGCTGAAGACTGTGTGAAGAATCCTGTTTCTAGTGATACTTGAGGCCACCATTTTCCCATCAATTTTTTATGGATTATCTTCATGCAAATTTCAGAGCAAGTTCATGTGTGTGTTGGAACAAAGGACCACTAAAAGGGAACTTGCAACATCAAGGAAATTCGGTTGTATCTTCTAATTTTCATTAATATAATACGATGGCATGTCTCTTTTCCTTGATCACATGTTTAGGTTGTCATTGAATTCTATTATTGTTTCTTTCACATTGGTTGGTTTGTTTTATCGCCGATCTGATTCCACAAGAGCACTGGAGTGAAGCAGGGACAACAAATATATAAGGAAGTGATTCATAAGGTATGTTATCTATTCCTCCTTTGGTAGTAAACTCAATGATCACAACTTAGGGAAAGTGTCTTGTCTTGTCTCGTTTTGTTCTAGATCCAGGTGGATCTAGGGGGATTAGTTCATATCCACATCTACCAATTTACCCAATAAAAATGGTTATCCCGACACTGACCACTTCGGGAGGAACGAGGAAGACACACCATGGATCACATGAACGCCTAAGTCATGAAGTAAAAAGGACATATATTAAGGGATCTACATGAACTCATCTCGACTGTGAGATCTAAGGGTGTAGGAAGGCCACCGATCCGTAGTGACGTGGCATGCTGATGTCACCCAAGGTGATGTTGACCCATGCTTGATGTGCCATGTGTCATGTGGATTCGAATGTTTCGTAGAACCTACATGCCCATTAAAACGTGACACATGTCACTCTGGTATGGGACACATGTAATCTTTGCCTTGCCACATGTACCCATGGCACTTTATTAATTTTCCCATTTTGTGAGTGGAGTGGTCAAGATCCACCTGTTCTTGCCACCACATTTAACATTTCACCACGTGTGAGGGTGGAACCTTCGAGATTCTAGGACTTCGAGACAATGGAGGTTTGGAATGCGGTGTCGTGAGTAAATAAAAAGGCCCGAAGGCCAGAGCCATGTGGAGAGATTCTGGGTGCCTTCAGGAGTTCCAAAATTTGAGACTCCAGAGGATAGGTATGCAAAAAGGAAAAGAGACATTCAACATCGAATGTCGAAGTTCCCTCTAACTCATGTGTTAAATGAAGACCTTGTCCCACCATTGGATTGAATGGTGGATGAACCTCCTCATGGATCTAGGAACTTGGGGATAGGATGAATGAGGTGGAGCCACGTGGCCCATGTCTGATAAATGCCCAAAGAATTTTTGGAGGCCATAACTTGAAATCCAAAGTTCGGTTTGATTTTGGTAGTGGTCGATAGAGAGCTACGATTGAGTATAAGGGAATGGATATCTCAAAGAGATGATTCGAGATGACTAAAGTAAGTGAAATTTTGATTCCCCATCCCTAGAAAGGGCACTTAGGGGTTGGGTGTGTTATAGAAAGAGGGGGTAAAAAGGGTAAATTAGGTCCGAAAGAAGAGAAGAACCAATGGGGAATTCATATTGAATGATAACATAGGAGATTTAAATATGGGGGATACTGTATTGGACTTAGGCTACGAAGTCAATGTTCTACCAAAGAAAACTTGGGAAGCTATGGGAGAACCACAATTAGGGTATTCACCTATCCAGTTGAAGCTGTAAAATAAACACAGAGTGGTGCCAATAGAAAGTTTGAATGGGATTCCAGTTGATCTATATGGTGTGTGCACTATGAATTCATAGACATAGTGGACAATATTTTTCCATATCCAACATTGTTGGGTCTGGATTGGGCCTTTGATAACTAGGCTATCAATAATTTGAAGGAAATTAAGGTGATACTTGATTCTGGAGAATACAAAGTTATTGCACCATTGGATCACTTAGAAGGAGGCAGGTATCTGGAACCTACGATGGATAATATTCTTATAGAATATGTGAATCAACTATATAGGACTACTAGTGCGAAGAGGATTATATCAACCCAAGTGCAGATGGAATGCTTAGTTGGAGGAGTATTAGTTCTTGTGCTTCATACTATGACACGGGACTGGAAAAATGAAAACAATAATTACATGAATTATCTACCCAGAGATGTGGCATAATGACATGCATGTTGAGATGGGTTGGCACAAAGGTAAGAGAACCACCCAATTTTTATGGATGAAATGATTTAGAAGAATTTTTTATGAAATATGAGGTACAAGTTATGGAGAATCAAATATTACCAGCACTAGATATTTCTTCAAAAGATACACCTATAAGATGGTGGGGTACACACAAGGCAAAGATCAATAATTGGTTCTATTGCAAAAGGTTACTTTGCATCAGATTTGGCATAGAGAAGGAACACAAATATGAGGAGAAATATGAAGGATTTGGAAAAACCCAAGAGCATGTAGAGAAGTGTATAGTTCAGTGGATATTAGTACCACTAGAATAACGACCACACTATTTTATTCACACACTAGATGACATTATGAATAACTGGTACACAGAACAAGAACAATGCAGAGAAATGACCAACTAGGAAGAAATACATCGGATTTTTGTAGTTACATTTTCCTTTGAACTTGACAATCCAAAGATGGATACAACACTGGTAGTTGTAAGAGACACTATATTTGAAGAAATAGGGTTTGAAATAATTATAGCATCTAAAAGGCAAGATAGTCAGACAGTCAAACAATTGCTACACTATTATCATGTAAAATAAGCAGAAGAACCTGAAGAAGATAATCCACGCAATATCCATATACCAGAAGTAGAAGGTGAAAGGGAAGTAGAAGGTCCCAAGCTAGACTCAGAATATTATGCTGCACCATGAAAGATTAATAAGGTCAACATTGGAACTACAGATAACCCAAAGATGGATAGTATTGGAGATTATTTGGATCATCATATAGTAGAGAGGATCACAAAATTATTGCATGAATATAGTGACTTATTTCCAACAACATTTTCAAAGATGAAGGCGCTAGTAGGAGAGCTAGGAGAGGTGAAAATCCCATTGAAACTAGAAGAAAGACCTATCAGGCAGAGGCCGTATAGATTGAATCCAATATACAAAAAGAAGGTAAAGATAGAAAATGACAATATGCTAGAAGTTGGTGTTATAAAACCTGTAGAGGAGTCGAAATGGATCATTCCTATGGTGGTGAAAGAAAATAAGCAAGGAGGGATCTTGATTTGTGTAGATTTGAGAAAGTTAAATGATTCTTTCCTACATGATCCTTTTCCTACCTCATTTACAGAGGAAGTTTTGGAAAATGTAGGGGACAAGAAGATTATTATTTTACATATGTTTTTTCAAGTTATCATCAGATAATGATTGCACCAAAAGATAGACACAAGAAAAAATTTTCTACATAATGGGTCTCATTTCAGTACATAGTTATGCCATTTGGATTGAAGAATGAACCAACCATTTTTTCAAGAGTATTAGTAGAAGCTTTCAAGGACTTTATTCATAATTTTTTGGAGTTTTACTTGGATGATTGGGAAATTTTTAGTTTCCTAAAATATCATGTTGAAGTATTAAGGTTGATGTTGGATAGATGCAGACAATGTCATATCTCATTAAATATTAAGAAGTGTATTTTCAACGCAAACTTTGGCATTTTATTAGGACATGTGGTGTGTAAACAAGGTCTATTGGTTGATCCTACCAAAATTGTTTTCATAGTTAACTTACCACCACCAAAGTCAGTGCACCAATTGAAGAGTACATTGGGCCATACATGATATTACAAAAAATTTGTCAGGGGAGATGCATAGATCACTACTCCAATGGAGAAGCTATTGAATATGGATACCAAGTACAAGTGGAATGATGAATACCAGAGGAGTTTGGAAATTTTGAAGGAGAAGATGGTTACTATGATGATTTTAGTATTTCCAGATTGGGATAAAGAATTTCATGTGCATGTAGATGCATCTGCAATAGAATTAGGAGTAGTATTAACATATCTAGGAGAAAGTGATATATATCACCCTATTTCATTTGCAAGTAGAAAGCTATTAGATTTAGAACATAAATACAACACTACAGAAAGAGAAGGATTAGTAATGGTGTATGCTTTGCAAAAATACATACATTACTTATTGGGACAACACTTTAAGATGTTTACAAATCATTCAACTTTAAGATACTTAGTCAATAAGCTAGTGTTGGGGGGAAGGATATGCATATGGATGTTACTGTTTCAGGAATTTGACTTTGAAGTTGTGGTGAAGCCTAGAAGATTGAATGTAGGACTGGATCACTTCTCCAGGATAACAAATGGAGAAGAACTTAGTAACTTGGAGGATAACTTACAATATGCACAATTGTTTTCATTACAAATTACAGATGAACACTTTTCTAACATTATTGAGTTTTTGAGTACAATATTTTCACCAAGAGAATTTAATACTAAGTGGAAGAAAAATTTGGTGGTCATAGCTACATATTATCGATTGATTGCAGGTCATTTATACAAACTTGGAGCAAACAACATCTTGAGGAAATGTGTGATGGAGCATGAAATTTGGGAGAAGCACATGAAGGAATTGCAGGGGGAAACTATGTAGGAAAATCTATCATGCAAAAGCTATTGTGCACAGGATTATGGTGGCCCACAACTCATAAGGATTCAAAGGAATACTGTCAGAAGTGTGATGTTTGTCAAAGAGTTGGGAAGCCACACATGAGGGATGATATGCCACTGAGACCACATGTTACTTTACAAGTGTTCGATAAATGGAAAAAATATGTTTTAGGTCCAATTAATCCACCAACAAGAATATTAGGTTCCAGATACATTATTATAACAACATAATACTTAACCATATGGGAAGAGGCAACACCAGTAAAGGATTGCAACACATAGATTGTAGCACACTTTTTATTTTAGAATGTAGTAAAAATATTTGGATGTCCAAGGATATTGATGAGTGATTAGGGAAACCACTTCATAAACAATACAATTGATTCAATGCTTGAAGAGTTTAAGATATACCACCATAAGAGTAATCCTTAGCACCCTCAAGCAAATGGCATAGTTGAAGACTTCAACAAGATTTTGGAAAATTCATTGACAAATATTTGCAATGTAAAAAGAGATGATTGGGATTTGAAGGTACCAATAGTACTTTGGTCTTATAGAACTAACTACAAGAAATTAACAGGACAAACCCCCTTTAGATTGATATATGGACAAGAGATAATAGTTCCCTTAGATTGTTTAATGCCAATTCTGTGCATTGCAATAATCACAAACATGACAAAAAATGGCACAACAGAGGAAAGGTTGTCTCAATTGATGGAATTAGAAGAAGATATAATCATGATAGGTTTCCATCAAGGGGTTCATAAGGAAAAGGATAAAGCGTGACATGAAAAACACATCAATAAGAATAAGTTTAAGGAAGGAGATATGGTTCTCCTTTATGACAACAAGTATTTGTAGCACCTAGGGAAGCTCATAATGCATTGGCTAGGGCCATATCTGATAAAGTCAATCACCTATGGAGGTATTATACAACTACACGACTTAACAGGAAAGGAAGTGAAAGGAATGGTGAATGGTAGTCGACTGAAACTATATAGGGACAATTGACCTACTAACCCTAAATATTTGTAGTGCAACAAGTAGACTTATACATATTGTAAATAATAAGAGCTAAAAGAAGAAAAGGGAAGATAGAAAAAAATGAAGAAAAAGCCAAAAATAAGTAACTAGGAGGAATAAGTGATTTAGGAATGAAATCTCGCAACAACTGGTGCAACAAAATTTGGAAGAATGCACGCAGGGAAAATTGGACACTACACAAATGAATAGAAAAAGTGAAAAATAAAACAAAAAATTAATGATCAGGTATATAAAAAGAGAAAGGAATGAGAAAGGTTGACACTTAGCAATTTTCGAGAGAATATAGAGCTGAAGAGAGAAACCTAGGAGAAATTGTGTGAGGAAGATATCAATTGACCACTACACATACAATATGACACCCTTGAAGGTTGGTAGCTGAGGGCGATATGTTAGTGTTACTCAATAGTCCAAACAAAGAAAGGAAAGACTGACAAAATCTGAGGATGTTGTAGACTTGGAAGATGTTATAACCTCGAAGAGAGATTCGATCAACCCTAGCAAGGTAGAGGAAGAAACATCAATGATTGCACACGTAGAAATGGCTCAGAGTTCATAAAACCCCAATGGCAGTGCAAACCCTAACCCAAAAAAACCTGCAAAACCTGAGGGAATGAGGGGACAACAACATAGACATGTCGTAGAGGAGGTGTTGGTCGAGGATACTACAAGATATATGAATATCGAAGGAGAGTAATAAGAAACAACATAAAAAGAAACATAAGTCCATGTAGTCGACGACTAGAAAAGGAAGGCATCAGACACAACATAGATCACACTACCCTACATCCTATATGTCATGGTCATAGTGGAAGATATGTTGGGGAAGGTGTTGAACCTGAGATATGCCAACCGTGATGTTAAATACATGATGACGTTTCCATACCTTGCACATGAGAATTATTTGGAGGACAAGGGGGAGATAGGACCCCTAGGAAAACCCATCTTGGAGCTCGCACAATTGATCATAGGGATATGTAATTCAAGTATCATGAACTTGTTGGCTATACCACATTTCAAGTGCAGTAAAAATGTGGGAATGCGTGTGAAACAATTATTGGCTAGGGTACATGGAGGTATCATGTGGATGGATAGATTAGTCCCCATTGAAGTTGATTTTATTGCTAAGATTACAGGGTTTCCCACTAGTGGCACACAACCTGAAGAGTACAATGAGAATAAAGCATGAGAAAAGGATATTGCAGAGGAAGTGAAAGCGTAGTTTGGAACAAACAGGGGGATCTAGGGAATAGTCATAAAAGACATCAACGAATCCACAACGAGGTTCACCAACAAGCTAATGGCTTGCAAATTGTTGAGGAAGCGCAGAAAGGAAGAGGCCCTAGAAGGAGTCATAACAATAGTCTGCAATGCACAAAAGGAGTGGTGATTGAATGGGTGCCATACTTGTTAAATCAGTTTTTGACTAACTGCAGGGATGCGAGATATTAAACCCTATGGAAAGATAAGGAAAATAAGAATGAACAAGCAAACAACTCAGTTTTTTCCATGTTTTTGGAAGACATGCAACAAAGAACAACAAATGTGTTGAGGATTCCTATTGAGGTGGTCTAAGAGAATGAAGGGATTTCCAATTTTAAGGAATCCAAACGTCACATGTGGATCCAAGCCATAAGGGACCCTAAGAAGAAGTGGCTAGAAATGAGATATTGCACATTAAGGGAAAAGGTAGACTGGATTTTAAAATTTTGGCCTGCAGAGTGGAAGGTGCCAACAACAAAGAAAGGAGCCAAACCAAAGGAGCAAGTAGAGGCACGAACATCTAAAAATGAAAGAAGTCTAGCTGAAAACACTAGAAAGGTTGCAGAGCACAACCAAGATTTAGGAGGTAGCATAGCAACAAAAAATCCTAGGAAGAAAGAAATAGTATTAAGGGAAGAAGTAACGGGAGATGACAAGAATGGATAAACCTATCATCCCAAGGAGGAGGATGCACAAAATAAGAATATTGAGGTGCATACCTCACAGAAGAAGATAATTGGAACACAAGATGAGGAAACATGAAAGAAAATGAAATATCATAAGAAGCCTCCAGTAATCACAATTACAGAGGATGATGCCGAGTTAGTGGAATACAAAGTCCAAGATAGAGGAAAATATGTAGTATGCATAACAGAGGCACAAAGGGAGGAGATCATAGCTAAGATGGTGGAATTCCATGATACTCTACAAAGGCTGCAGATTCCTGCAATGAAACAATTTACAACGCAGCAGACAGAGAAGACACAACAAGCACCTGCATAGAAGGAACATGAAGAAACAATTCAGACAATGGTGAAGGGAAGTGACACCTTCAAGGTCACACAACAAATGTGAGATTTGATGAGGAGATAACACATAATTCAGTTAGGGACATAAAAAAAATTGATATGGTTATGGTGCAGATACCTATAAAGACATTATATGGATTGCAAGTAAGTGTGATGCCAAAAGTCTAATCCAGATCCCGTGCAAATGATAGTAACTTGGAAATTGGAAAGGAGGTTACATAAGTGTTACAAATTACTTTTGATTAGTTGACGATGGATAAGGAGGAGGAGATGAGATGTGTAGAAAAGTTATAAAAGGGACTGACAAAAGTTTATAATAACATACTAGATTGTGCGTAAGAGCCATAAGTCACACCAGAAGGAAAGTTTCAAAGGATTGTGCAAAACATGGAGAAATACAAACATGAGATCATAGAGATAATGAAAAAATTGACTCCTACTACACCCCAGAAGTCATAGATCAAAGAGAATAGGAGGATACTATGCACATTGATAGTATTGCACAAAAAGCTAAGGAAGTGGGGGAATTATATGATAGGATTTCTCAAATGTGGACCAGCATGGAAGAAGACGAGAAAATAAAACAACTAGACTAAAAGAAAGAGAAGATAACTGCATAAATTCAGGACTTAAAGCAACAACAAAAGGTAATGGCCATCTTGGAGAGGATGAGGAGTGTACAATATATGAAAAACCTTTAGGTAGATCTGGAAGCTGCACAAACTGACAAGAAAGAAAGATAGTCTCAGCTGGAGCCATTACAATAGGAAGCAGAGAGTATGATAGAAAAACTACAAGCAAATAAGAGGAAAATAGAGAAAATAAATGTAGTATGTAGAGAATTGCTGGTAGATAACATTAAAGCGTAGAGTGTGGAAAAGATGGTAGAGAGGAGCACACAAGTTAAAGAGAAAGATACCCAAATAGGAAGGGTGTTCCATGAGTTGCAGCGAGTAATCTAGAATGTAAATTGAGTCTAAAGTGGCTCAAGATGAGCCACATGTTAGTGTTGGGGTCCTATTGGAGTAGGCATGTTTGGAGGATAACGCAACAAGCGAGGCAGAACAACATGCCACATTTTGAGGAAAAGTATCATGTGTGGAAGGATTTGTGGAAATCCACCGTAAAAGTGGACAAACCTAGCCTAGTTATGGTTAGGGTTTTGGGATGGATTGTAAGGGTTTCTAACCCACTTTTATAATATAAATAAAGGGTATAAGGTAGATTATAGGATCATAAATCATTTCAATAGACATTTATTTATAGGTAGAAGTATCTTGTTTGTTTTGGAGAACCTTTTTGGATTTTTTGTAAGTTGGAGTCAATTTTGAGAGATGTAGATCTCGGATGAGGTCAAAGTAGGTGAGGGTCAGGTTGCAATATGTGGAGCTTGGTGCGATCCTAGTCTGCCTCACTACTCACTAATTTGATGTAATGTATATGGAATGTTTTGATGAATAAGAATAAAGAATCAGAAGAATTTTTTGGACATAGCCCCAGGGGGGTGAACCACGATAAAACCATGTGTAATGTGTTTTGATGTGTTATTTCTACAATTATTACTGAATCATTAAGTACATGTCTGGAGGATTTATTTACAGTGCCCACTAGATTAAATATGAAAGTGAATGAATAAATAAATGGATATGATGAATGGTATAACATAATGCATGGTTAAGTAGAAATAATAAGAAGAAGTAAGAAATAACACCCCCCAATCCCTTCCATGAATACACACATATGTGTCCTGTAGTCCCCCATAAACCATCTCGGGTGATACTACATTGTGAACTCTATGTGTGGTGTAGCCTTTTGGTTTACTAGAATGAACGATGATGATAATGGTTTTGTTGGAGACCTAAGGTAGAACCCAGGTCAGCCCACAAGTCCAACACCTGGAGAAATATCAGAGAACGTCAGATCTCTCTGTCTTCAAGTAATCCTAATTTGGAAATATATCCTTCTGTTGTTCGTAGAGGTAACAAATCTTTTAAATTAATTGATATACCTATTTATTATACTCTACTAATAAGCTACCTCCTAAACCCCTAATATACCTACATAATTCACCCTTAGGATTCTATCAAGAAGCTAGGTCTTCCCTCAAACCTTTTCTAAAAAACCTTGTTAACCCTCCATCTATTAAATCCCATATCTGCATCCTACAAATTATTATGGATAATCTTGGAGGAGGAATATCTATGGGAAATAAACCTCCCCCACCACCTTTAAACCCTTGGGTCACTACCGGGTTTGGCCCATTGAATCTCCTTGTGAAAATTCATGATATCCCTAAAAAATATTTGAATCTCTTTCCCAAATTCATTGGTGAACCAACTCTAACTGTTGAAGAACACCTAGGATCCTTCCATTATTTTACTGATAACTTGTTCATGGAGCATGATGATTTATTCATGAGATTGTTTATACAAAACTTGGAGGGAGATGTCCGAAAATGGATTTGAGAGGCTCTTGAGTTTGCATTTATGAAACAACAGGGGTAAAGGAGAGACAACCTATATTACATCACTGAGTTTGGCTCTCTCAAGAAGAAAGTATATGAATCTATTTTTGAATTTAACAAAAGGTTTAACAAACTATACAAAAATATTCCTAGAGACGTAAGCCCTTATAACAAGCTTCTAAGGTCACATACGATGGGGATTTTGATGCATAAGTTTCCATGGTATTAAGAGAAAGGAGGGATCCAAGTATGTTGATAATTTAAGATGATGCAACATATATTTATGGGAATATAATTGCATCAGGAAAAATGAAGAAAAATCTAGATCAGATAGAAAGAAAGAAAGTTAAAGAAGATTGTGGTCCTTCCAATCCAGTCAAATATTCTCATGAAGCCTAAATGAATGAGATTTCTAGAATGATAAGAAAATTGAAAAATAATATGTCCATATTTGAACTGGAGAATGATAATTCCAACATATCCCCTCAAGAAGGAGGGATAAGGAACCTTAACTAGTTCTAAAGGCCTTTCAATCCTCAACTCATGAAGAGAGAAAGAAGAAATGAGGAACAACCTATCCAACCTCCTATAAGAAATAATAATGAAAATAATCTGGTGGAGGAAGAAACGGATGAAGGATATGATGAAAATACAGAAAAAGTACACTTGTTGCAAGAGGAAAACAATTCCATGCATATAAATCAAGATGATTATGAAGATTCCCTCAAATCTAGGAAGAAAATACCCAAAGGTGAATTTAACAAAGAAGTAATGTCCTATGTTTATTACAATATATTTTTTGATGCACTATAGGATGAGATGCACAAGAAATATGATTTCAGACGTAGGCAAAAAACATCCAATCAAGATAATCAACCCCAGCTTAAAAATCCTAGCCCAAGTTTTTCTATAGATAAAGTCAAAGAAGTAAATAAAATTTCCAAGACTAAAAGAGTTTGTGAGTCTTCAAAAATAGAGAGAGAGGTTAAGGAATTTGAGGAACCAATTCCACCTTTCAAAATTGAGAAAAAACTTTCTAAAGTCAATATTCTTGTCCCACTGATGGAGTTTTCTAGAAATCCTTCACACCGCAAGAAAATTGATAAAGTGATATAAGTAAAGGGTGTTGATTAAGGTTGGTTGTCATTGATGTCAACCCTTGAAGAAAGACCCGTAGCACAAAGCTTTAGGTAATGGAGCCAATAGTGTTTGATGTAAATATGACTCATTATTTTTTTTTCATGGTTGATAAGAAGTAAATATGGATGAACTCCAAAGTGGTCCCCTTATGGTGAAAGCCCTCACGGGAAGATGCTTTGTGGAGTAAGAGAACCCATGCTTA
>ML814761.1:64696-90636 GCA_009831015.1 Picea engelmannii | reverse complement strand
AAGATCCTTCTAGAAGAGGAAGCTTCTATTAGGTCTTCTTACATCCGCCTTATTCTATTTTATTGAAAGGTCTTATTAATATTGACCTTTATTACATCCGAATACATTGATCTACCTATGTGTGGGTTAGGACCTTAACATCATCCCATATATGTCGTTGATGAATACCTAGGTTTTTTTATCCTCTCAGTAAATGAAGAATACAAAGAGACCTTAACCCTTGCAAAATTGATTGTAATCCTTTCCCAAGAAGCAAATGGTATATGGAATATGTATTTTAATGGGGAATATCTAAAGTAGGGAGTGAGAGATGATGTAGTATTCATTTACCCTAAAAAAGAAGAAATCCATGTATCCTACAAGATGGAGTTTGAGGCCACTAACAATGTAGCCAAATATGAAGCCCTAATTCTTGGCTTGGATGAAACAAGGAAAATACATACCATTGAGTTGATATTTTTTGAACAATCAAGACTTGTGGTGCAAAAAATCAAAGGTCACTATTAGAAAATGCATCCCAGAATGAGGGCATACATAAATCATGTATGGGATTTAATTGATGACTTTTATAAGGATTTTAATATTACTGCTATCTCAAGAGAATTTAATCAACAAGTTGATTCCTTAGTAGTGGAAGCTAGTACCTTTAAAACCCCTGTTGTCCCTCAAATGAAATATGGGAATGTGATGAGGTACATACCTTCCATCCATGATAACTTTAAGTAATGGCATGTTTTTGAAGATGACCAATAGATCAAAATGTTCACGGAGGTCATAGAGTAAATTTCTAATATCCATGTAGATTCAGATGACGAATAAGGAGGTGAGCCCATGAATGGAAAACAAATTCAAATGACCTCTAAGTTTAGTGAATACATGGTTGGGCATAAAGTCCTTCAACTTAAAAATAATTTTATTCCCAAAGGATTGGTACCCCTAGAGAAACTTTTCGATATAAATGGTGTTCCTATAAATCCAATAGTCCTCCCCAAATATGAAAACTATGAATAATGAAACATTGGAACCAAGAGAGAGCCAAAACTAATCAAGTTGTCCAAAGGAATTTATCCAAAATTCAAGACAAAGTATTCACAATTGTTTACAGAGTTTTTTTGTGGCTCACCTCCCATAACCACCCACATTTCTAAAATTATTATGGGTCCCTTAATTTTTTTTTTCATTTTGTGCCTATTTTATACCCTACAAGGCCTGCATCCTTACTTCACTAAGGAAATATGAGCTTAACTCATAATTTTTTCGGGATCATGTTCATCAGAGTTCCTTACTTCACGTGTCAACCTAAACTATGATCATCGCACTCTGATGACTTCGACGCATACACTGCTTTCCCTCCATGACACCCCCATGGCTCATTACATCAAATCCAACCTATCGTGTCCCCCCCAAGTTAGTATAACTTGTCAAAAAACCACCTCCCAAAATGGCATCCCAAGATTGGACACTTGACTTCCTGGTTTATCATTCTCTTATAAGTCACCTTAATTGTTGTCGGGACTCGACACCTTTTTTTAAGGTATCAAAGGAATATTACCTTTTATACCTTTCTCATTGGAAGCCATTTCACGCCCCATATTCTCGAACTCCAAAGATAAAAATCTGATAGCCTCTCGAACCTTCCCACTTGTGTCTCCAACACTTCCTCCCAGGATGAAAGTATATTCATCGATTTCATCTCCGTCGGAGTTTAAGTATCTTGTCATCCTTCAAAGAAACAACAACTATGTTTGAAATATTATAAAACACATGTTTGGAATGCCTTTCTAGAAAAATGAATATTCTGGCACTACATTCCCCTCGAGTTTTAGTTTCAACCTCACCCTAAATACCCCCAACGCTAAGATCCTGATGGGTCCCACATATTTCCATAATGCTACTTATTGGTTGATGTGCCAGGTCCACTCGTCGGTCTACTTATGAGGAATATACCTTCGATAACCTTTCCCTCAGATCTTAAAACAACCCACGATATCTTATCCTCCGAATGCATGATCTCAATAATTGTCTTATTTTAAATACAACTTGGTGCAACCCCAGATGCACAAATCAAGGCATCCATCAGTATTAATGAGACATAATGATAGAGATAATGCACATTAACACGAGAAGTTAAGATCATATTTAGTAAGATCCTCATACACACCCAAGTTATGGCATACTTGTTTTAGGATGATATGCGTTGTGAGTCATAAAAGCACCCATATTCATAAACATCTTACACTGTAAGTTTACGAAACATAGTTTACAAAGCTTATGTTTTGTCTTGATCCCTGTATTTGTTGAGTGCTCCTACACTATTACTGCAATTTCTTGATTACGGGTAACCTATGTTCTATCGTTTAATCAACCTTTATATATTACAGTTAACAGATTATATTTAATTAAGTTGATACTTGTTTTAACATGTTATTATAGGAAAATTTGGTAATTCATCATGGCGCGCTAGAACCCCAAGAGGTTGAAGAGCTCAATGTACTTCCAGGGTTCCGCAGGGCCTGAACCATCATCTCGTCCAGTTGAAGCTCTGGAGACTAACACTTTTTCACATTGGTGAAGACCATTGCCCCAACTATGAAGAAATATACATGATTTTTAACTCTCTATATTTTCCCAAGGATGACGAAGTTTTAGAAGTGTACCAAAATAACCCAAAAATAGGTATTCATATAGTAGTTTCACGAGCGCAACTCTTCCCATACAATGAGGCAACACAGCGGTGCCTGAGACAGTTTGACGCTACTACAAAAAACATCATGAGAAAACAAGAGAAGCAAATAGCTTCCCTCAGGCCTGAAGACATTAGGTCTAGATATCATCTTCCCACCCACACATGCTATTTAAATGAACCATTCTGAAAAAAATTCACCCAAGAAATCAAAGGACCAAAAAAAGAGATGAAGCACTAATGGCTAGACGATGACGAAACTGTCAAACAAGGTCAGAAATTGGTTCCTACCCACAAGCTCAAAACTCCATACAAGTTGGTGGCTATGCTCTACCGCTTATACCGGAAAGAAAAGAGCATGCATTTCCAAATTGACTAGTTACCTTTGACACACACCATTGTTAGGATGGGACAAATATTCAACTTGGAAGATATCCTAGTCTTTAACATATGCATTCATCCTAAGAATCTCCTAGGTATGAAGAAGCCATGTTTTTATATGTCTTCCTAAATGATCGATTCCATTTGTTCCTATGTAAAGTTTCCCAACCTGGGATGGAACTGGAACCGAAATCAACCTCCAATTCATGTATATTTCTCTCAATTATGGAGTGTAAATTACAGACAACACTTTTATGATATTTGCAATTTATTTCTTTCCCCTCTGCACTCCATATTGTTCGGTTTCCCCAAACAAATAATTTCCTTTGAGGCTAGAAATGGGATGAAAGGGGTAGTCGACTGGTTCTTCTATAAGTATTACTCATTTATCAGGGTTTATGGGACCATTGTATCCCCATATCTCTTTCCATATTTCATCCAGGACTGCTTGTTAATGAGGGAAATTGTGTACCAAACTATGGGGTTTGGAATTACCACATTATTGAAAACCAACAATAAAAAACTTTGGCCAATCTTCCCTCTCCACATTGGAAGCTATACCATTTCCAACACTCAACATTCAAGGAAGGAAGCAAAGACCTTACAGGATTTAACCATGTTCTTGGGAGATCCTAAAGGCCATGATCCTCACAAGATGGAAATCAGTCATGTCATTTATTTTGGCCTCATCCATCCCAATATCCATGTTCTCGATTTCGAGAAAGATAAGTTTAAAGGAACACTCTCATATGATCAAGTCCTACACCAGTTGACTCATGACACTACAAAGAGAGAGATTGAAATTGAAAAAGAAGAGTTCAAGAGGGAAATTTTAAACCAATTCCATAATTTTCTTTAGTGAGAACAAGATACTGGCAACACGAAAGAGTAGGAGAAGACCAAAAAATAAGAGAAGCTAGAACATAAAAGGATCCAAGTTGAGCAAGATTATCATAAAAGATATTATTTAGAGAAGAACATGAAATAACATGAGTGCATGAAACATCAGGATTCTCTACAAAATAAGAAAGAGGAAGAAACCAAAAAGTTGGATGAAGAGGAAGAAGCCAAGAGATTAGTGGATGAAGAACAAGCCAATAAATTGGCTAAAGAGGCAGAGGAAAAACAATTAGTCAAAGAGGCTGAAGCAAAGAAGAAATTTGATGAGATATTGAAGCATAATTGAAGTCATACACCAAGCATTCCATCGAAACCCAACCTAGGTATTGTGAACTTACCTCCTCCAGAGTACACCCCCATAAGCACCATACTAGGAGACTCCTCCCTCTCCTCCCAAGCCTTAAATTTAGAGGGATCTATAGTAGCTATTGGAGACTACTACTTCAACCATAAAACAAGAAGCATCTAGAAAATATCGATGAAGAGGAAGAGAGGAGAAGACACTAGGTCAAAGTCATTTGCAGGAAGGGTATTGGAGTGGAAGGTAGGGCTTGGCCCATAATAGAATGTGGTCCAAAAAATTCAACTCTCAATGCCTTTGCAGGGTTAAATGCCTCCTTTATCCTTGAGGTAAATAATGCCTTCAACACAGACAAGAACTGAGCAGTCGAGTTGGAAACATAGTTGAAAGGTTTAAAGAACCAATTCACCATAGATGCACAAGAAGTTGTAAAAGAAATTGAGGGTATTAATTCATGTAATATCAAGAGTGACCTAGATGCACAAAGAGATCGGATGAACGAAGAATTGAAAAGCGGATGCAAATCCAAAAGGACACCCAAAAAAACAAGTTAGAAGTGGAAATACATAAACTCAATATATTCCTAGAAATGACCAGAACCTCAAAATGCATCGTGGAATCCATCAAGGAAAAATCACTGGAACCAAGTGAAAAATTAATGATGAAAAAGAATGAGATCTTCGATCTTTTAATTAGCATATAGGCTGAGCGACAAGAACAACTTAGGTTGAAAAGGACTTTAATAGAGACTCAAGAAATATATCAGGAAGCAGGTGAATCCTTTGAAGAGATGATACATTGGTAGGAAAGGCACCAAACTCTACCTACAACCCTACCAGTATATTTGAAGAGGGAGAGACTCAGGTACCAAATTCTCTTTGACACCAACAAACCACTTTTCATGAGTTCTCACTCCACCCAAGGAGTAGTTGCTGACACCTACACAAAACAATGGAAAGATGCAAATGATCTCATTGAAGAGGAAGGGGTACAATCAATGCAGTCCATCAATGAAAGAAATTATGTCGGTTCCAAAAAGGTTGAAGTGGAATATTTAAAGAAAGATATCTAGGAAAACTTCCAAAGTCTCATGCAATTTGAAGAAAAATCAATTGAAGAACACATGTTGCAACCTGCTCGACTCACCCACAAAATCCAATCCTTTGTAAAGGCCACATAGAAATGGTTATATCAAGAAGTGTCCAAACACTTATGCAATGAAGAGTCGGTCTTAGAGAGATTGCAATCAAGAAAACTTGAGAGAATTTTAAACAATCATTCCATTTGGAAAAAATACCAAGACCAACTATAAGAATAGGCCATGTCATGATTACAAAATTCCACTGTTCATTCCATATGTTTCTTTCTTCAACTATTGTAATCTAATTTTGAATATGAAGAGTCCCTGTTTGAGAAACAACCCGAATTTCACAATTTCCAAGAAGAACGATTGTAAACAGCCACCCCTCACTATAAAAAAGTGGCCCTTCCCAAGGGATTTTGGTTTTTGAATGTAGCATGACATTACTTTTACTGCAACTTAATTTCAATCCAAGAGACATTTTTAAGTTGAAGATTATGGTATTGATGTGTACGGATGTGATTATTATATTCATGCATCTCTATTATTGTAGTTTGTGAATATTAGTTGATGAATTACTTTTGAATTAATGTTTAAAATTTGCAGTTAACATGGTTTTCAGGATGAGTACAATGATAGTATAATGTTGTTAATTAATCAATTCTTTGGTTCTGATCGGCTATGCTATTAAACTTATGTATCATTTGTGTCAGGAATTTAATCTACTCAAGTAATACACATTATTCACTGTATTCATTTACTTTGCTAGTTTTCTCCTGATCAAGATAGGTTAGTTTAGTATTATTTTAGAAATTGCATCTTAGAATAATAATCATACACCTTAGCTTAAATTTAGTTAGTTGTATTTACTTCTTTTTATTTCATTTTTAATTCATATGAGAACCTTTGGCTCTCATATTCATATTTAGTTAGTATTGTTTTTAATTAGTTGGTAACCAGGCCAAAATATGGTCAGAAGCACTACCCCAAATGAGAATGGGTCTAATTGGGACCTGCCATTAGGATTTTTCCCTTATCTGGTTGAGCGGGTCATCCTGGCCTGTCAACAAGTTCATATATTTTTTTTATTGGAAATATGAATATCTAAAGACCTATGATACTGACATCATATTGTTAGTTTTTGTAGCTTGGAGGTACTTTTTCATTGGCATTGCCTAGCATGTAGAAGTGACTGAGAAAATGTCTTTGTCTAGTGACTTGACTTTATAAAGTGATTTTATAAAGTTTAGTGGGGTATTTTATTATTTAATGAGTAAAAGTGACTCTATAAAGTTTGAGTCACTTAAGTTATTTAAGTTAACTCAATGAAAGATTAAGTCATGTCCATTGATCTTGTGGAGAAATATTGAATCTCAAGCATTGCGATCTAGGGTTAGGAAATTTATTCATTAATGAGTAAATCAAAGGAGCATTGAGAGAGATGGGGTCACACTTTTTCCAAGAGATTTTGAGAGATTGATATGAAATAAAGGGTGAAGAAGAAGAAAGACTGGGGCGCAAATCCAAAGAGAAAGAGAGGGAAAGCATCCCAAGGAAATATTCAACATTAAAGAAATCCATACAATAGAGAACTTAATGTAGACTATACAACCATTTGTGATAGTTTCGTAAAATGTACTTTGGCACTAAAATCGAGGCACTTTGGGTGCAGATTTTGAGACATAACTGCATATATTTTGTGGCACTCTAGCCAGAGTAAATCCTTACTGTCAGTACCTAAAAGTAAATAAGTTGGGCATTCTTTTTGAGGGTGATGTTACAATAGTTAAAGGGTGACAGGCCGTACAAGAGGGCCCATACATTTTGATGGTTCTTGCTGCACAAAAATTGAGGTGTTAGTTTGACACAAATTTATAGGAGCTTGGACTATGTATTTGAGATAAGTATAGTGATTTAATAGGCTGAAAAGTATTTTTGTAGTTTATGAGTATTTTTCTTCATGTGCTCATAATAGTCTCTCTTGGACTGGTTTTCCCTTTGGGGTTTTTCCAGGGGCATTGCCCAGAAATATTTGTGTCAAATGTGTAGCTGATATTGTCTACTGTTCATTTATTTCTACTACTAAGTTTCAAATTTCTTAGTCATTTTTATTTCTACTCATAGTTCCAGTTGAATTCATATGGTTTACTTGCATTATTGGTGAATGACTATTGGAGGTTGAAATATGCTTTTTGACTAAGTGTTTGATGAACTCCATAGTAAATTTAACATGGTATCAGAGCTTGGGCTTTGATTTTTAGTGGACAAGATTTTGGCACTTGGATTGTAGTGATTGTAACACCCTATTTCCCCAGTTTGTAAAAATAACGGGACTGGCCAAGAACTATGGAAAACTCATAAATGTGAATATGTGATGTAAATGGACCTTGAGGAAAAGGTCAAGGAATGTGAATAACATTTTGAATATTATTGTAGAACTGTTGAGAGGGGATGTGAAGAAAAAGAGACCACGATGGTGGTGGAAGACACTTGGAAAGTTGGCGTTAACTTCCACCGAGAACTAATACCGTATTTGGACTCCACTATCCCGGAGAACCAAAAGGGGCTCGCTGGCCCTGAATTAAATGACTCGCAGGCTGGTAGGTAGATGGGTTAATGAGGGATCGGGAGGTGAACCGCCTATCCGTAGAGCCATCATGACTGACCAACGTGAGGGTAATCACGCCACACACAACCTCGCAAGAGGATAAGGCGTGGGGTAGAAGTGATTGCGAGGGCAGATGCGAGGGGAGAACTCTGGCGATATGCAGAGTGAGTGATAGCAGAGAGGAATGATTGCAACCTTCGCTCCTGGTCACTGGAAGATAGAGAGACATAGTCTCACAAAATCGTGGTCTCAGCTCGGGGGTGGCTAATGGTAAATCCGCTGGGAGTCGCGACGCCTACGGTTGGGTGGAAACGAGCACCCCACTCAGCAGTTGCACTCACTTCTGGTGTTATTTCTGACAAGTGTTTTACATATTGCATCTTGAAATTCATATACTGATATATATGCTCATAGAACTGTGAAATTGTGAACAATTACAGTATAAGAATGTTTGTGCAGTGTTTTGATAAGAAATGATAGATATATTCTTATAAAAGAAATACCACTCATGGCTTATGTTGATAAATGAATTTAATTATGCATGAGTTGAACCAATTTAGACTTCTAGTCCGTCCTCAGGAATTTGTTTCCCCTTGTCTGTCTCCCAGAATGCCCCGGAATAGATCTCTTCATAGAGATTTTCCTCCTTGGAAAGGTTTACCAAGAGCCTGGAAAAAGGACTTGAAGTGCAAGTCTTGACAACCCTATATGAGGAGGAATGACCCTCTTAAAATCCCGAAGTAGCAGTGTAGGGATAAGTATTGATCAACATATGAGATTCTATTGGAAGAACCATGGTCGTTCACGATTGTTAGATTGACGAAAGAAATAAGGGCGTTACATACCTTGCCCCTTTTCCTCTATCTTCGTGAATAGCAAGGAAATCAGGATCATAGACGCCCAAGGTCCAGGAGAACATCTGGACCGTTGATTTTTCCACATCCATGAAGTAGAGGGAGAGTACACCACGTGGGACAGATCTGGACCGTTAGATCCTAGCTAGAAAATCCCTACAGTCGTTGGATCTGTTCAGAGATGCATGAGGGTTAAGCCCTCGTGAATAGGAGGTTGAGAGTCTCGACGAGAGGCGTGCCCATCAGGATATCGACACTCATGAATTTGGGAGTCACGATGACATGAGGTCGGGGATTTTCATAGTGAAAATCCTGAAACCAATATGAGCCTCCCATCATAGGAGGACACGTGGGCAAGATCGACACCCCGTCGGCATTTCGGAGATCGAAGGGACAAGTTGTCGGAGTATTTCGACAGCGGAAACTCTGAAATCACGAGAAGTGATCAGGACCATCCATCTTAGAAGGATGCATGGCGGCAATTGGAGCATGCGGTAAAATTCCCGAAAGGAAATTCATCCATGGGGAAATCGAGAATCCCATGGACAAGAAGCCCATACACTTCGAAATTTTGAAGTTCAGAATCCCGACAAAGTGAAAGGCATCCATTGTAGGGCCAGCTGTCATTATATCGACATATCGAGATTTGGAAAATTGCGAATCCTGAGGATGAGTACATCTCGGCCTTGGAAAGTCCGAAAACCCGACAAGGGATAAGGCTGCGGTCTTGCGAGATAGTGGTCACGTGGGCCAGGGGTTTAGCCAGGAGGGATAATACGTAAGAGACCATATTGGTGAATTGGCTCATCGGAGATCGGGGATTCAAGAGAACAGGGAAATCTTGACATCAGGAACTGTGAAACTACGAAACCCAAAAGTATATGCACTTCCCGTTGTGGAAAGAGTAGCGGTCGTATGCAAGGGGCCGTGACAGGGAATCCATGAGCCGCTTTGGACCATGAACTAATTGAATGAACCTGTGAGAGGACATGCTTGGGAGCATGACTGCATTGCTTCCCATGTCAGAATTTGGGGATTTGAATGACGAAGAGTCTTGGAGTTGTTGCACTCCGAAATCTCAAGTACCGAAACCCTGGAAGGATCCATGCCGTCAGATCGAGGGAGGATTATGGCCGTCGATCTCCCTTTGGAGGGAACTTTGGAGACCTAGAAAGTTTCAGGGATTTGAATGGGAAAGGTAGAAGCCGCGTATCGCGATTCCCTGAATCGCAAAAATCCGTTAAGCCCTTGGCTAGCTTAAGCGCATGGACACTGTATAGGGTCATCTGGACAAGACCCCAAGAGAGAAACTTTCCCCTCGCTAAACCCCATAGGACTTAAGGGGTTTTGATTGTTGAGAAATGAACGAAAAAGCTTGATGTGCGTAGTCGGTATGTGACAAAGTGGTATCAGAGCATGGTTACAACACTCGGCCTGACTGGGCTCATGCACGAGTCGCACATAAGCTCTGTTCGAAGTACTCCTACGAGGAGTAACCCCCTAACGTAACTCTCTTTCTGAGGATTGAAAAACTCGGAGACGAGAAACCGACTATGTATGCATATGAAAGAGTTATAAATTATGAAAATTATAAAAATGTATTTAACTCTTGACTAATAACTAGCATTTGTCTTTTCACTCAAGTGGACTATCAGCCTCGGGAATCTATAGATGCAGAGTATGGTTACTCACCAAGAGGTGGGAGAAGGCTCCCACAACAGAGATGAAGAGTCTGATGAAAGAAGAGAAATAAGAACCCCTCCAGACCTAGTCGATACTGTGAGGAGTCTCATGGTTGAATTGCAAAGCTGCAAGGATGACAATGAAAGGATGATGAAAGAACAAGAAAAACAAACCGAAATTAATGCAGTTTTACTACAGAGCTTATCCGACCTACAGCAACAAATGCAGCATGAACCTGAGATGCATAATCATGGTCATTTCAGTAGCCACACTGAGAAAAGCACGTCAAGAAAGTTCCACCCCAGAGGTAAAGGAACAGTGCTAGACGATTCCACTGAGAAGGAAGTTGGCGATTCAGAAGGCTCTTCTAGCAGCAGGACCAGTTCCTATTCTCAGAGAAAAAAAAAGAAGCAAAAGACTTTCAAGGGTCATAAATTTGAGGAATTTAGGAAGGCCAAACCTCCCTCCTTCGACGACGAGATAAAGAAGGGAGAGGAAGTCGAGGCCTGGCTACTTGGACTGAAGAAATATTTCAGAGTCCATGACTTTTCAGAAAATTTGAAGGCCTGAGTGGCCACTTTCAATCTGAACGGAAAAGATTCCATCTGGTGGGAAGATCTTAAGAACATGAAGGGGGTCCGCAAGGAGGACCTGTCTTGGAAATGGTTTGAGAAGTACTTCCGGAAGAAGTATTTGTTGGAAAGATATTTCGATAAGAAGGCTAAAGAGTTTTATGAACTCAAACTGGGGCAACTCACTATAGAGGAATATGTCAACAAATTCCTTGACTTATTGAGATATGTACCCTACATCAAAGCAAATAAGGCAAAGGTGAAACGCTTCATCAGTGGGCTACCAAAGGAATATCAGAACCGAATTGAATTCGACGAGCCAAAGACCTTCGAAGACACTATTAAAAAAGCAACATATTGTCATGAACAATATGGACATCGGGCAGAGTCTCGTGGAGACTGGAAGCAAAAGAGTGGGTTGAGATTTCAGAAAAAGGGGATCAAATCCTCAGTATTTAAAAACTACAAGAAGAACCCCAGAATAAACTTTCCATCTCAGAGTGTACTCTAGAAAAACTTTCCATCATTAGGCGGAAATAAAACTTCTGGACCTATACTAGTGAAGACTGATAACCCAAAGAGAGAACCCCTGAAATGCTGGGGTTGCGGAGAAGAACATCTCTTGAGAGACTGTCCACACTGACAATAAAATAGTCAGAAAGTTTATAATGTTCCGGAAGAGACCACAGTCAATGATGTGGCAAGGAGTGTGCCACAAATTTATGTAGCCTTGGATAATAACCAAGCTGACCACCAAGCTTCAATGGTGGAAATAGAAGGTATGATTTTCAACCAGCTGGTATCTGTTTTGATTGACCCTAGTTCAAATTTGAGTTATATAGCCCCTAAAGTTGTTGATAAGTGTAAGCTACAACCACGAAATCAAACTAAGCCATGGTTGGTACAACTAGCCAGTGGCACCAAAAGAAAGGTAGTAGAGGTCATACCAGCCTGCCAACTAAGGTTGGGTGAATTCCCCACCCAAGCAACCCTTAATGTATTACCCCTATGATCATATGATATGTTGATTGGTATGGACTGGCTGGCCTCCCATAAAGCCAAATTGGATTGTTACCATAAAACCATAGAATGTGTGAGAAAAGAAGGAAAAAGGATAACCCTCCAAGGGATCTGAAAACCGGTCTCGGTGAGACAAATATCAGCCTTGCAAATGAGAAAGTATTGTCGAAAGGGATGTCCCCTATATGCAATACAGGTGTTAAAAACAATCGAAGGTGCTAAACCAAGCCCTGAAAATCACCCTATCCTAGGGGAATATAGAGATGTGTTTTTGGAAGAGGTACCGGGTCTACCGGGTGGAGGAGAAGTGCTGGTGTCAAGGACACCCTACCGGATGAGCACACTTGAGTTAGTTGAACTCAAATTGCAATTGAAAGAGATTATGGATAAGGTTTATATTCGACCCAGCATGTCCCCATGGGGAGCACCAGTCCTATTTTTGAAAAAGAAGGATGGCACCCTTAGACTGTGCATAGATTACAAACAACTTAATAAAGTAACCATAAAGAACAAGTACCCCTTGCCCAAGATCGATGATCTATTCGATCAGTTGGGAGGTGCGTCTATTTTCTCAAAGATTGACTTGAGTTCGGGGTACCATCAAGTCTGAATTAAGGGTGAAGACATCCATAAAACCACTTTCCGGACATGGTATGGTCACTATGAATTTGTGGTAGTGCCATTTGGGTTTACCAATTCCCCTACCACTTTCATGTGCTTAATGAACAATGTACTAAGTAAATTTTTAGATAAATTTGTACTATTTTATATTGATGACATATTAATCTACTCTAAGAATAGAGAAGAACATGAAGAGCATCTTCGACTTGTGCTGCAAGTGCTAAGAGAGCATCATTTCTATGCTAAATTCAACAAATGTGACTTCTTTCAGAAGCAAGTACATTACTTGGGACATGTTCTGTCTGAGGAAGGGGTAGCAGTAGATCCTGACAAGATCAGGTCTATCATGGAATGGCCTTCCACAAAGGATGTCTCGGACATCAGATCCTTTATGGGATTGGTGGGATACTATAGGAGATTTATAAAAGGATTCTCCAAGATTGGTTGTCCAATCACTGCCCTCCAGAAGAAGGGGACAAAATTCCTGTGGACACAACAATGTGAAGAAAGATTTCAAACCTTGAAACATCTACTAACCCATGCACCTATGTTGAAAATCGCTGACCCAGAAGCTGACTTCCTTGTGTGCACAGATGCCTATAAGGAAGGGCTCGGAGGAGTCCTTATGCAGGGAGGAAAGGTGATCTGCTATGAATCCTGAAAACTGAATGAACATGAAGTCAACTATGTGACTCATGATCTAGAACTGGCTACCATAGTGCATGCCTTAAAAATGTGGAGGCATTACCTCTTGGGAAGAAAGTTTGTACTTATGACAAATCACTGTGGATTACGGTATTTGTTCGACCAACCAAAGCTCAATAATAGACAAGCTATATGGATGGCCCTCCTTAGAAAATTTGATTTTGAAATCAAACACATTAAAGGGAAGGAAAATAGGAGGTTCAATGCCCTTAGCAGAAGCATGAAAACAATTCACCTGGAAGTGGTGAGTACCTGCGAGACAGATGTCAAGAACAAAGTCAGAAATGCACAAGAAATAGATTCTTTCGTTCATACTGTGACCCTATACCTACAACAAGAACCTGCTGGAGGAAAATATGAAGGCTACCAGATGACCAAGGGATGTCTGCTCACCTACAGAGATAGAATGTACATCCCAAATCGTGACGACTTGAAGAGGTTCATCATGGATGAACTACATAAAAGACCATACATTGGTCACCTAGGATACCAGAAAATGATCACAGCAACCCGGAAACAATTTTATTGGCCTATATTGAAGAAGGACATAGCCAAATATTTGGCCCAATGCATAGAATGCCAATAGGTTAAAATAGAACATCGACACCCAGCAGGACTATTACACTCTTTACCCATTCCAGAATGGAAATGGGAAACCATCTCCATGGATTTTATCACTGGATTACCAAATTCAACCAAACAAAACAATTCCATTATGGTGGTGGTGGATAAACTGAGCAAGTCTGCTCATTTCATCCCCGTCAAATCGACCTGCAAGGCGATAGATATCACCCAGGTATTCCTGAAAGAGGTGTTCCGACTACATGGTATGCTGAAAGAGATAATATCTGACAGAGACACAAAATTTACTTCAAATTTTTTGAAATCACTGATGGCGGGTTTAGAGACAAAATTGTTGTTTAGTACCGCCTATCACCCTCAAACCGACAGACAGACAGAAAGAGTAAATCAAATATTATAAGATATGTTAAGGATGCATGTAATGCATCAACCCAGGAAATGAGAAGACTACCTGCCATTGGTAGAATTCGCCTACAACAACGACTACCAAGCATCCTTAAAGATGAGTCCCTTCGAGGTCCTCTACGATAGGTTGTGTAATACTCCAATCAGCTGGAGTAATCCTGTAAATAGGGTTTCTTTTGGACCCAACATGCTGAGAGAAATGGAACAACAAGTGACTCAGATAAAACAAAATCTGAAGGTCGCTCAGAACCGACAAAAAAGTTATGCTAATCAAAAGAGAACTCCAAGAGAGTTCAAAATGGGAGACCATGTATATCTCAGAATTAAGCCCATAAGGAGTTCCCTGAGAATGTGAGCTTGTGCCAAGTTGGCAACCTGGTATTGTGGACCCTTTGAATTTCTAGAAAGAGTGGGACTTGTAGCCTATCGGCTAGCACTTCCTCCCACCATAAAAGCACATAATGTTTTTCATGTTTCATTATTAAAGAAATATGTACATGATGCTAATCATATAATCGACAGGTCTATGATCCAGGTGGAAACAGAGGGAGAATTTCTACTAGAACCCCAATGCATACTGGACAGAAAGGAAACCCCACTCCAGAATAGAACCATTGCACAGGTCAAGGTGCAGTGGAAACATTTTGGCCCAGATGAGGCTACATGGGAAATGGAGGATGCCATGAGACAGGTATATCCGATTTTGTTTACTTATGTACATGCAATTCATGTTAGTAGATAAGAAAATTGAGGACGATGTTCCTTTTAAGGGGGAGGGAATTGTAACACCCTCTTTCCCCAGTTTGTAAAAATAACGGGACTAGAAAAGAACTATGGAAAACTCATAAATGTGAATATGTGATGTAAATGGACCTTGAGGAAAAGGTCAAGGAATGTGAATAACGTTTTGAATATTATTGTAGGACTTATGAGAGGGGTTGTGAAGAAAAAGAGACCACGATGGTGGTGGAAGGACTAACTTAACTTCCACCGAGAACTAATACCGTATTTGGACTCCACTGGCCCGGAGAACCAAAAGCGGCTCGCTGGCCCTAAATTAAATGACTTGCAGGATGGTAGGTAGATGGCTTAATGAGGGATGGGGAGGTGAACTGCTTATCTGTAGAGCCATCATGACTGACCAATGCGAGGGTAATCGTGCCACACGCAACCTCGCAAGAGGATAAGGTGTGGGGTAGAAGCGATTTCGAGGGTAGACGTGAGGGGAGCACTCTGGCAATATGCAGAGTGAGTGAGAGCAAAGAGGAAGGATTGCAACCTTCGCTCCTGGTCACTGGCAGACAGAGAGACACAGTCTCACAACATCGTGGTATCATCTCGGGGGTGGCTAATGGTATATCTACTGGGATTCACTACGCCTACGGTTGGGTGGAAACGAGCACCCCTCTCAGCAGTTGCACTCACTTCTGGTGTTATTTCTGATAAGTGTTTTACATATTGCATCTTGAAGTTCATGTACTGATATATATGCTCATAGAACTGTGAAATTGTGAACGATAAGAATGTTTGTGCATTGTTTTGATAAGAAATGATAGATATATGCTTATAACAGAAAGACCATGCATGGCTTATGTTGATAAATGAATTTAATTATGCATGAGTTGAACCAAGTCAGACTTCCAGTCCGTCCTCGAGAATTTGTTTCCCCTTGTCTGTCTCCTAGAATTCCCCGGAATAGATCTCTTCACAGAGATTTTCCTCCTTGGAAAGGTTTACCAAGAGCCTAGAAAAAGGACTTGAAGTGCAAGTATTAACAACCCTGTATGAGGAGGAATGACCCTCTTAAAATCCCGAAGTAACAACGTAGGGATAAGTATCGATCGACAGATGAGATTTCGTCAGAAGAACCATGGTCGTTCATGACTGTTAGATTGACGAAATAAACAAGGGAATTACATACCTTGCCCCTTTTCCTCTATCTTCATGAATAGCGAGGAAATTGGGATCGTAGACCCCCAAGGTCCAGGAGAAATTCTGGACCGTTGATTTTTCCACATCCATGAAGTAGAGGGAGAGTACGCGACGTGGGACAGATCTGAACCATTAGATCCTAGCTATAAAAACCCTACAGCCATTGGATCTGTTCAGAGATGCATGAGGGTTAAGACCTCGTGAACAGGAGGTTGAGAGTCCCGAAGAGAGGCGTGGCCATCGGGATATCGACACTCGTGAAGTCAGGAGTCATGATGACATGAGGTCGGGGATTTTCATAGTGAAAATCCCAAAACCAATCTGAGCCACCCATCATAGGAGGACACATGGGCAAGATCGGCAACCCATCAACATTTTGGGGATCGAAGGGACAAGTTGTCGGAGTATTTCGGTAGCGTAAACTCTGAAATCACGAGAAGCGATTAGGACCATCCATATTATGAGGACATGTGGCGACAATCGGAGCATGTGGGAAAAGTCCCGAAAGGAAGGTCATCCATCAGGAAATCGAGAATCCCATGGACAAGAAGCCCATACACTTCGAAATTCCGAAGTCCGGAATCCCGACAAAGTGAAAGGCATCCATTGTAGGGCCAACTATCATTATATCAGCATATTGGGATTTGGTAGATCACGAATCCTGAGGATGAGTACATCTCGGCCTTGGAAAGTCTGAAAACCCAATAGGGGATAAGGCTGCGGTCTTGCGAGATAGTGGTCACGTGGGCCAGGGGTTTATCCAGGAGGGCTAATACGTAAGAGACCATATCGGTGAATTGGCTCATCGAAGATTGGGGATTCAAAAGAACAGGGAACTCTTGACATCGGGAATCATGAAACTACGAAACCCGAAAGTACATGCACTTCCCATTGAGGAAAG
Source organism: Picea engelmannii (assembly GCA_009831015.1). NCBI lineage: Eukaryota > Viridiplantae > Streptophyta > Pinopsida > Pinales > Pinaceae > Picea > Picea engelmannii. Next base: position 73,407 of record ML814761.1, on the reverse strand, counting down.
AGTAGCGGTCGTATGCAAGGGGTCGTGACAGGGAATCCCATAAGCCACTTCGGTCCATGAACTAATTGAATGACCCTATGAGTGGACATGATTGGGAGCGTGACTGCATCGCTTCCCATGTCGGAATTCAGGGATTTGAATGATGAAGAGTCTTGGAGTTGTTGCACTTTGAACTCCCGAGTACTGAAAACCCGAAAGGATCCATGTCATTATATCGAGGGAGGCTTACGGCCGTCGATCTCCCTTTGGAGGGAACTTTGGAGACCTCGAAAGTTTCAAGGATTTGAATGGGAAAGGTAGAAGTCACGTATAGCGATTCCCCGAATCACGAAAAACCATTAAGCCCTTGGCTGGCTTAAGCACATGGACACCGTATAGGGTCACGTGGATGAGACCCCAAGAGAGAAACTTTCCCCTCGCTAAACCCCTTAGGACTTCGGGGGTTCTGATTGTTGAGAAATCAACGAAAAATCTTGATGTGTGTAGTGGGTGTCTGACAGTGACTTGCAGGGGTTCTTGCTAGGAATAAAGAAGGGAAAAATATTCTTGTTCATTTGGAATAAGAATGGATTTTAGTATCAGGTATGAGGATAAGTTGGAGGGGATATATAACTACCTATAATGGAAGGTGAGGATTGTAGTTGTTCTTAAGGAGAACAAGATTTGGAATTTTGTGAGTACCATAATGAAAATGCCTTCGTTAGATCCTATTTCCATAGAACTCCATGAGGTGAAGGAAGGAAGGGTGCAAAGGATAATCTTGGATGGGGTAAAATACCACATGTTCCCACATTTGGATGAGAATAATACAACTAAGGAGATGTGGGATGCACTGATAATCTTGTATGAGAACAAGAACGATATCAGGAATATGGCCCTAAGGGACAATATCCACAATACAAGGATGGCTAAGGGAGAGATTATGGCTTCATATCTCACTTGGATAAGGAAAGTGAAGGATTAGTTGTGAATTCTTGGTGATATTGTTCTAGACTTAGAGTTGGTGTACATATCCTTGAAGGGATTCACCAAAGAGTGGGATGTGTTCTTGAAGTGCATGGTGGGAAGAGAGAACTTTCCCTCTTGGGAGAGGTTGTGGAATGATTTTACTCAGGAGGATATCCATGAAGGATCTCAGAGTAGAGATCAGGAGAAGGAAGAATGTGGTGCACACGAGGAGAATGTTTCTCTTGTGGGAAAGAGTAAAGGTAAGAAGAAGGACATGATCAAAGTGAAATTATTTGCATGTCATAAGACTACACACTATGCTAGTTAATGTCCGAACAAGAAGAAGAACAAGAAGCATCTAGAGGTATCAACATCAGCTAAGGTTGATGAGTTTTTTGAAACTTTTGAGAAGGAATTATCTTTGATGGCATGCCTTTCAAGTAGTGGTTGTATAGTGTGTGAGGACATTGAAGCTTGGTTTATGGACAATGGTTCATCTTGAAATACAATGAGAATGAGGTCAGTGTTCCTTATATTTTCAGAGATAGACTTAGGCTACTATGTGGGTTGTGGGGCTAGTACCATACATATAGTAAAGGGGGTTGTGTTGGATCATGTTGTCATTGATGCCAATGGTTTGATTGATTGATGTCAAGTGATTAAATGATTGATTAATGTCAATGGATTGATTGATAGGCTTGATTGATTGATGATTGATGAACAATGTATATGTATTGTGCTTGATGAGAATGATAGATGTCAAGTGGAAACCAATCGATGGATATGGATCAATAAGTTATCACTGATATGATGCATATATGAAGATGGATCAATGAGTTGCCATTGATACATGATGAAGATGGATTCATTTGTATATGATGGATAGTTGTATTGATGTGTCATTATAGTCTTATCATGGTTGATAAAGTGTACAAACGGATGAACTCTAAAGTGGTCCCCTTATGGTGAAATCCCTCACAGGAAGATGCTTTGCGGTTGAGTTATCCTAGAAGTACGGTTAAAGGAACCATGCTTGTATGTGGAAAAATGAGATGAATATCAGTGAAGTTGTTGGCGAAACTATCTTAGATGGATAATGCTTCTCATACCATTTCCAGTGGTATGTGGAATGATAAAGTAAAGTGACTAAGTCAAGGTGGATTATTTAAATAATAAAAATAAGTGACAAAATCAAGAAGGAATATTTAAATGATAAAGTATTGGAGAAATTTCTATTTATGGAAAGTGGTTAGCCCTAAAATAAGGAAAATAGGTTAAGTGACCTAGAAATGGGTTAAGTGACCTAGAGGATGAAAGTGTAAATAAGATAGCAATGGTCTCTTGAAAAAAATCCTTGGAGTGGATCAATGGAGAGATTCTTGTGAGATTATCTTTTGGAGTATTGATGGAGAGCTTCTTGTGAGAGCTTCTTTTAAGAGCATATTTGGTGTGGATCTCTTGAGCATGATTGAAGATCTATTCTAAGAAAGAGAGTGTGAGAATGATCTCATGGACGCATCAAAGTTTCGAAAATATCATAGATATTGACGAAAAATGTCTTAGAGCTTCAGAAACCCTAGTTTCTGAGGTGTACGCAGGGTGTAATGGGCCAGGGAATGTACATACGTGGGTTGTATGAGGATAGGGTTGTATGAGGGTGTAAGCTGAGTCTTGCATTATAGAGCTGGTTCTCTTGTAGAGTTGTACTCTATTTAGTTGTTGCTGAAAAACCCCAAGGATTGTAGTCCATAATAAAAAGAAAATTGTACATACATCTTGTGTTCTTTGTGTTCCTTGTGGTGATGACTTAAGATGATCTATGTTGCTGATATATGCTACTGATATATGTTCACATCTAACTAGTTATAAATGACAACAATGAGTAATAAGGAAATGTTGAATGAAATATAATGAGTTTTGTGTATGAGGGAAGTTTTGGTAAAAAAGAACCCACACTCATTCACCCCCTCCCCCCTCTAAGTGTGGTAGGTATGTCCAACAATTGATTTTAGAGAAATAAGACTCAATTAGAAGAAAAGGAAGAAGAAATCACAAGACTAAAGAATTAAAAATAAGATATGAATGTAGATGATGAGATTAGAAAAAGTTTTGAAACTATTGTCCATCTCAAGACCCAAATTGAAGAAGCCAAAAGGGTAGAGGAACTATTGAAGGATAAAATAAATGAAAAAGAAGAGTCATGTCATAAGTTAGAAGCTGAAATTGTTGATCTTAGAAAGAAAGTAGAGAAGTCAAATAAATTCTTGAATAGCTCACTAATCTTGGATGAGATCTTGGAAAGTCAAAGATCACCATATGATAAATCAGGTCTTGGATACAAAAAGGAAGCTACACGTTCTGAAGCAAGCATCTCAAAGAAGCATGAGGTAAGTCCATAAAATAAGGAAGACAATGTTGCAAAACAACCATCTACACAAGGCAAAGACAATTTCAAAAGAACAAAGAAAGGAAGACATCTATAAGCTATTCTTGGGACACCAAAGAAAATGTATCAAATTATTTTTCATGGGCATTGTTATTCATGTAATGGATCTGGTCACAAATCTTTTGAATGTAGATCTTATGAAAGGAGATATAATGGAAGATTTTATAACACCATAAGGTGTTGGAGATGTGATCAAGTAGGACACATTGTTTTTCACTGTAACATCATTAGATGCTACAACTGTACTAGATATGGCCACAAATCCCAGGAGTGCTGGAACACAAGAAGAAAGTCCATGATGAGGACTTCAAATAACATGGCTAGAACAAGGAATGAAGTAAGAAAGGCATACATATTTGAAAATATGGATGCTCAGAGCTCAAGTTATGAGGAGTAGGGACATCTATAGAAGTGGGTGAAGAAGACAAAGCAACCAGATCAGAATGAAAGACTGAAGGGGAGTTCAAGTGTGTTATCTACAAAGGCATACGTGGGTGACATTGGTATCAGTCGTGTACATATGCAGGCTGACCTTGAATAGGTCACATACATACATGCTCTGTTGTGCAGCAAGCCGCGTATATGTGGAAAATCCTTGGGAAAAAGGAAATACACATGGTTTGCAGCTTTATGCAATGGTATAACTCTTTGATGCATGGGCTGACATAGTTTGTTGTAGGTTCTAACACTGCTCGTTGTAGGCTTAAATGTTCACCTTTTGGATTATGTAAAATAAATTCTCAGGTGCATGGAACTAACCTATGAGTATGGATTGATGCATTTTCAGTTTAAGAACAATGTTGGTTATAACAGTGGAGTTATGGAACCTTGGTCATGTAATGTATCTTGATTGGAAGCTTACTTGTTGAAAAACTCGATACATGCTTTTGGCATATGGATGGGATACATATTGGGACATGTAGTTGATGAGTTGATGATATGATCATGTTGAGGAGTCATGACTTGATCTATGATTGGTACACTTCTACTACATTGGTAGAGGCACCCACTAGCAGTTTGATTGACACATGTTTTGTGGAGGATTTGGCATACAACTATGGGATTCATCATTTTGTGGTATTGATGCATGGTGATTTTTGGTAAAATCATATATGGAATATTCTTGATAATAGTACATTATTGGTATTACTTGATTAGAACAACAATTGGTACTTTTTTGGTACATGGTTATGGTAATTGGTTCATGATGGAGACATATCATGAGTGATCTGACATGTAGTTGGCATATTGGTAGATTCATATGGTTGGCATATTGGTAGATGCACATGGTTGGCATATTGGTAGATGCACATGGTTGGCATATTGGTGGATGCACATGGTTGAAATATTGGTATATGCACATGTTGAGATGTTGATAGAGGCATGTGATTGATACATTCCATGGATGATATCTTTTGGCACCTTGTATGATGTTGATGTACATGGGTCTTGTGCATTGTGGGAACATTTTGGTACATGATGTACTTGGTTGATATATTGTTCATAATTCTCTATTTTATTTTTAACATATCTTTTGATGTATGGTATGGCACAAGTTTGATGCATAAATAGGTCCAAGGATCATCATAGAGAGAATGGTTAACCTATGATCCGATTGAAGATAGGGGGAGACATACCCATAAGGGGGATCCATTATTCTTCCCATGATTCTAGGAGGATATATTTATCAGATGCATACCTAGAAAAGAGCCCTATATTTGAAGAAGAGCATAGAGGCCTAATTCGAGGGGGAGCAATGGTCACAAGGGGAGTATGAGCGATGCATCTTCAACATTTCATCAGAGTTATATCCCTTGTTCAAAGGGGAGATATTATTCAGAGTAAGATCAAAGGCATTCAGACAGGGGGAGTAGCCCCAAGGAGAGTTCAAGTATGGGGAGCAGCCCCAAGGAGAGAAGACCCTTTACCATTGATTTCAAAGGGGGAGATATAGTCACATTGATGTTATTGATGTTTAATGGGGAGAGTGTTGGCAGCCAATAATATTTTTTCTATTGACCTATAAGCTGCCTACATCTATGTCTTCCGACCTTCAAATTGTCGTCGCATTTTTCAAATAGACGATATTTTCATTTCTTGCGACACTTGAAAATTTGTTTCCATTAAGTTTTCGCGACTGTAAGCGTGAAAGCTTCTCCTTTCAAGGTCACATTCCGATCACTATCTGAATTGTTGTCATCTTTTTATCGATATTTTCTATGGCACTTACCTTTGGTTTATCGTTATGTGGCTGAAAAGATTTTGAACTATGCTTATTTGGACATTCTTACTTTGATTGCATAACTTGATTTTATTAAACTTATGAAGCATTGAGCATGTGGGTTTATACTTGATTAATTGAATTGCATAGGGGTCGTGATTTATTTTGTTTTTATATACGATATGATCCTTATAATAATCTTTTTATGACTCTTGTCTTGTAAAGTTTATAAATATCGATTGTCACAATGGTTTAAAACTTTTGATTAAACATTTATGCAATGGCGCATGGTTAACACCCGGTGTTGGTTTCACGTTGAATGTTAATGGTTTGAAAAACTATAGGCAATGGCACGTTGGCATATCACTCACCGTTTGATTCTTTGGTTGGAAAACGATTGGTTTTTGAACTATGCTATGATTGATTGAACAGATGTGGAATTCGCTGGTTGTACTTTACCATAACTATTATGCATGGCGGTGAATAATCCCACCACCCTCGCATGCGCACATTAATTCTTCCCCTTTGATTGTTCATTGCTGTTATGACCAAGTGACTATGCTCCTGTGCGTTGGTAAATTCAACCAAACCCTTACCATGTGCTCACACCATGGCCCCTGTCGTCCGAGCTGAACCCAATGGCAGCCAAACTCTGTTGATGTTTGATAGTGCCCGCAGTGACCTCGAGGACAATGGGTGGCTTCCATTTATACAAAAATTTGAGGGTTTTAACCTCTGCGTAACTCGACAATTCGCCATGACCTTGGATGGTTTTCGAGCCAAGGTCGGCGATATTCAATTGGAAATTGACGAACAGTTTATCAGTCTTGCTACTGGTTTGCCTGCCACTGGACAACGATGGTCCAAGAATTGCAAAGTAGAGGAGGTCCCTTGGACACTGCTCTTCTAGTCGCATAAAGTTATCTCCTGTGATAAAGGTTTGCCCGTGACCATGCTTAAACAATGTTGGCGTGATTTATTGATGATAATCAAACATTTTATCACCTGCGAAGGTCGGTACGGGTTTGTTTTCTTACACCACCTTTGTTTGCTTATGGTTTTTATGGGTTATCAACTCAATATGCCCTATTATTTTCATAGAATCCTGTTTAAAATGTCAAAGAAATACAAAAGGAACCAGGTTGATAGTAGCCTTTTTCATTATGGGCCGGTTAAGATTATTGTTGTCTATCATTTGAGTCTACATGAAGATTGTTGGAGCAATTTCCTTGCTTGGAATGATTTTGAGGATTCGAACCCTCCACAGGTTGACAAAACTGTGGTGAGCGAGGACAAGTATGTAACCCCAGTACCCTACAACATCCTCCTACCTAAACCCCTGACCGTTTCACCTATCGACCTACCCCACTCTATGACTAAGAGTGTTGAGACTGTCAAGCCTATGGGTAAAACGCCTAAGGAGAAACCCACTGTAAACGCCAAAGGAAAAAATAATGCATGTTTGATTTCGCGGATGGAAAGAAATAAGACAAAACCCCCTGTCGATCCAAACCCTATCGTGTTGAGTGAGGACTCCGATTTGGAAGTGGAGTGTTTCTTGGCTAGTGAATACCCCTATTCGTAAGGTTTGTGTGCCGAACCCTCGTATGAATTTGTGTCAAACCTACCCCCTTGCCTACAGGACAACCCTAACTACCCTGGCATTAAGCTACCTTGTGAAGCCCCAGGTCATTCATCCAAACCCTCTCCTACTCTGTCTAAACCTACAGTGCCACCCTGTGATCAATGCAGCTCATGGTTAGAGAGATATTATCTTGATGTTCCGATTCTACATTCCAGAATTCACTCTTTGGGGGACCAGGTTGCACTGCTTACCAGTCAAAAGGCTAAGCTACAAGCCACTGATAAAAAACAAAGGATGACAGGCTCCATCTTGTTTAAAAATGTGGAATCAGCCACAACGGTCGTGAATTCTAAGTTGGCATAAATTGAGTAGCCTCACAACAGGTATGTTTTGATATCGCTTGTTTATATAACGAATTCAAATTGGGTTTTGAATAGTTCTGTCTACAACATTGATTATCTCTATCACATTGTATGCATTATATACTAGCTATGCTTTGACTAAATGAAAGTTCATTTTCCCAGTTTAGCTTCGATTGGATTTTCATCGATTTAATTAATCTTGGTGTGGATTTGATTTGTTTGATTTAGCTAAAATGAATGCTCCGTTGTCAATTGAAGTCGTTTGTATCTATTCTAGACAGGAGCTGTTTCTTATATCCAATTCAGAACACAATCGTATTTCATTTTGATTTCGTTACAATGCATACGCTATGATTGGAAACAGTTTTGATATGGTTAATTGTTACGGTTTTATGTCCCATATGACTTTCGACCAACAGGAATACAATTCAGATTATTTTCAATGCGGTCCTGTACAAATTTATCCAAATCATTAGTAGATTCAATTCATAACGGTTATGTGAAGAACCCATCCGGTTAATTCGCATTGGTTTACTGTTAGCTCGACTATGATTCAGTTGGATTCGTAATGACAATGGATACTCTGTTTGAATTTGATTCATAGAACGAGATTGACCATATCCAGATTCATGATTTATTTCTATAATTAAACTCAGTCGCGATTTGTTTTGATTATTTTCCCAGTTTGCAATTATAATTTCTGTTGATTCTATTAAGATTGTGTGTGTTGACTGTGCAAGGATTAATGATCGAAATCTATCTAAAATTTGGTTGGGTTGATGCTGTCACGTATGATTTCATTTACACATAATCGAAACGTTCTTTCCATCTGTGTATTCGATTAAACGATATGAATCTTTTTTTATATCATTATAGCTATAACGAGTGGAAAATGGTTGTGTTGGATTAGATCGTATCACATACGATATGATTTATTATTGATTTCAATTGGATATGAAATAGTCTTGTTACTGTTCGACCCGATTTTATGGTAACAGAAAAAGAAAGTATTCTTACCCCTGTTTTCGATTGAATCACTTTTAATTCTGTTTAATGTTCAAAGATAAAATCATTTCAATCTTGAGTGATTCGTTTTAAATGATCATTGGAAGATAATTGGATTTTAATTCTTTTAAAAGATTTGATTTG